>PVJX010016900.1:0-39392 GCA_004027295.1 Dolichotis patagonum
TCAGGTGTATGGCTTCTTTTTTCTTCTATGTACACAGCTTCTAAGCTTTCTTGGGGAGGGCTAGGGCTTTGAGCCTGCCTTTTGGTCTTTCCTTTTGTCATTTTTCTATATTTCCTTACTTTGAGCGGTGTTCCAAAGCTTTCTCTGCTTATGTGGCAAATTACCTGTTACACCCTCAGTTCCTGGAGGGGCAGTGGCTTCCCCACAGGCTCTTGGCTTCCTCACAGGGTCCTAACTCCCCTCTGTGGGCTCCTGGCTCCCTAAGTTGTAAGGCGAATGCTGGGTGTGGCCACCCCCGGAGCCTGTGGAATCTCAGGCAGGCAAGGCCACCGTGCTTTGTCCCAGGCAGGTCTCCAGGAGGTTCCCTGTGAGTGAACGGCCTACAGGTCCCAAAGAGTCAGGCCAGAATGTTGGTTTCTGAAAAGTTCCTGGTCCCAAACAGACCTGGCCAAGATGCCAGTCTCCACAATATTCCCAATCCAAACAGCCCGGGCCACTCTGCGGGTCCAAGAGTTTCAGGTCCCAAAGAGACAGCCCGCGATGCTGCTTTCTTGGAGACTTCCTGGGGGTGAAGGGCGGGGCTACGGGCCCAAACAGACCTCCCCAGATGCCAATCTCCAGGCAGTTCCTTGAGAATGAAGGGCGGGCCTACCAGTCCCAAACAGTCGTGCTGAGATGCAGGTCTGCGCAGACTTTCGATCCAAGCAGCCCAGGCCACTCTACGGGTCCGAGACTTTCGGGTCCCAAAGAGACAGGCCGAGATGCTGCTTTCTGGGAGACTTCCTGGGGGTGAAGGGCAACAGTGAGACTATTAACAGTTCTGCTCAACAATCTAATAAAAACAGTTATGTGGTCATCTATCTTACACACTTAAATATACATGCAGTTATATCCTTTAGAGCACTTTCTTTTCCTCTCTCTCTCTCTCTCTCTCTCTCTCTCTCTATATATATATATATATATATATATATATTTATATATATAAATTTAAATATATATATTTAAATTTTTTTTTTAAGGGGGAGTAAAATTAAATACAACAAACCAGAACAGAACGGGACCTAAGAAAGCATAAATTTCAAAGCTATACAACCAGGGATCTTCACTATCTGTCATATTGTCTCTTGTTTTCTTCCAAATGGTTGTCCATATCTTTGCATATGGGGAGCTCATACTAAACACCATAGCCAATTTTTTTCACAAGATGTGCAGTTAACTGGCTCCCATTTGCTAAGTGGGGGGACATGGGACAGGACGACATGAGATGTCTGATTCTCAGCCTGCCCACCAGCAGGATCACAGCCACCCCCCAGAGAGGGGAGGAGCTCCTTGTTCTCCCGGCACCCCAGTCAACTGCATGGTGCAGGTCCCGAGGCACCAGGGTCTCTCCCCTGCAGGCCCCCTAAAGTCTGCCATACTCACCTGCTATTTCTTTCTGATGAATTGACCATTCCATTTCCAAAGTTCTGAAATAGCCATCAGACCACAGAAAGAATTCTCTTTAGGCTCCTGTTTGAAACCAGCAGCTACAGCAATCTGCTGGCCTTGCTTCAGGGCCAGTGCCGAAAATTTCTTAATTCTGTTTTTGAGTATTTGTTTTATTTTTGGAAAATCATTTTGTTTTTGACATCATGTTATAGTAGTTTCAAAGGGCTTTATGTTTTATAAAGAAATTATTGTATAAATTTAAAGTGTTATTAGTTATATGGAGTTAATTATGGGAAAATGTTTTGAAGAAAGGTGAACACTTCTTAGTAGAAGCAAAATGAAGGAATAGGAAAAACCTTCAGAGGAAGAGGAGGAGTAAGAAAACTGCTAGAGGAGGAGGAGGTAGAAAAGTAAACTCTGAAAATGTGAAGTCGCTAACAGTAGGAACAGTCTTTTTCTATTTTATATATATGGATTTCTCTACTTCTACATATGTATACTTAAAAAAATCTAGAATAATCAAAATAATGAATAAACAAATAAAAAATAGTGAAAAAAAGAATAATCTATAGTCAGTTATTGGCAGTCTTGTAAAGCAGTAGATATTGTACAACACAGGAAGTATTTCTGGCTTTGTAGACCATAGATCTGTTGCAACTATTTAGCATTGCCATTGTTGATAGAAAGAAGTTATAGGCATGTAAATGAATGGTAGTGATATAGGAGAACCTAAACTCCCAACCTACTAAATGTCCAGTATGAGATTGTGTTTTAGGGACTTTTATAGAGTAAAACCATGAAATGAGGTAGGTATAACATAGGAAAAACATGGGAGCTCACAAGGAGGCATGAGGTGGGACAGTACTATGTACAACCAATGAGATTAATTGCTCAGGTAAAATTGATTAAATCAGGGACAAATAGGGAAGCCAGTCACATAGCAAGCAGGCATGCTTTAAGAGCAGTGACTTCCTGTAGGGGATTGGGATGGCAACTCCTGGCTTCCTTAGGGTGATAAAGACCTATTTAGAATATCAATTCCTGATGCTTATCCTTAGGAAATATGTGGGTGCATTTGATTTATTTTTGTCTTGAGGTCTGGCCCACAGCAGGAGGTGTCTGTCTCCCTCATAATTGGAAGTTATCCAGTCTTCTGCACTGGTTCCTTTGAGGGCCTAGTCCTGTCTGACTGCCTATATTTCTATCTAATTCAGTCGCCAGTAACTTTAGTGACTAGGTTTCAATAAAACTTTATTTTTAAAAATAGTGGGTTGGATTTGGCTTGTGGGTTATAGTTTGCTGACTTGTAATCTAAAGGATGTAACCCCCTCATTTGCAGATGAAAATGAGGTCCAGAGCATTTTGGTAAGCTGGTCAAAGCCATGCAACTGAGTAACAGAGAGTACCAGTGAGAGAGTAAGATGCTGGCAGAGTGCCTGGCCCAGCAGCATCCTTTTACCATCCATAGGCAATGACCAGGATCAGAGGATGAAATCTCTAATAACTGGGCTCCCAGGTTAGCTTTCTGGTTAGCTGCTGCCACTGAAGAGCTTCCTCTGGCTGCTAAGCCTAGCAGAAAGCAGAGCCAAAAGAGTTTTGTACTATTTCCCTCATTCTGATACTGATACTTCAGGGCCCTAGCCATGCATATGCCCAGAACCTGCTCCTCCCTGTAGGATCTACCTACAAACCCAGGCTAGATCCCTACTTGTTGTCTGCAAGTTCTGTTTGACTCTGATCCTCTTTGCTTCACCTTTGCTGTTACTTTCTCTTTGCTCATTTCCTACCCCTTTAACCAAAGTATGTGACCAGAAGTGCTGGGGAACAAAGTCTTGAGACCAAGACACTTTCATTGCTGCATTTCAAAACCAGGGCACTGCTTGTGTTTTCAGGATTGATTTGAATGCAACATTCAAATGCAACATTAGCTAAACATTCGCCAAGTCCCTTGTCATTGTGATTTGGATCAGGAGTCTAATTTGTGCATGTTGGATTCCAGGTCAGTCCTGCCCTTCTTGCTGACTCTGGTTTTGTCACTGGTCAGCCACAAGTAACATCCTGCTTCATAATGGAGACCCATCAGCAATTACAGGGAGTGAATAATTTCAGAGAGAAAGGCTATGGGGTTTTCCTAAACAAGGGCATGATATGAGGCATCATATTTCCAGAGTGATCATTCTTTTGACCTGCCTGGATCATCATTTTTATGTTTGTTGTCCTGGCATAATTATTAACAGTGCCACAACCATTGTTCTAATGTAGGCAGAATACTATAAGGTAACCCCATATTTGTCTTCTAAAAAAATGGGGATAATATTACCAACCCTTTCCTTTTTCTAACACCATTAAGAAGATCAAATGAGATTATGTTTATAAAAGCCTTTTAAAAGGATTTAAAGACAACCTGACCTGGCTGCATGAGGTGATAGTATTATTTTTGTTGTTATTATCTCTTTTGGCTCTCATAGACTGATTAGTTCAATTCTATTTTCTTGGATCTGTTTTAGACTGTTGAGGTCATGAAACAAGTTATCTTCAGGTTAGAGAGGTGTTATTATAAACACGGTTCCATTAGCAGTAAAAAATCTCATTTTTTTCAAGTTAACACTTCATTAAAAACTATAATTGATTTTTACAAAATAGAACCATAGCTACCACCATAATTTTTTCCTCCACTATTCTTGCTGGACTTCTAAATGATAAAAGAGGAAAAGATACACAAATAGATTTTAGGCAAAGGCCAAGCAATAAAGAACCTTTTATAGCAGTACCACAAATATACACAGAAACTCCAACCATGTGTGAATGGTGTGTGTGTGTGTGTGTGTGTTTGTGTGTGTGTGTGTGTACATGAATGCCTGTGTGTACATGCACATATGTGTGGGTGTATAGTTTTAATAAACTGTAAGAAAAATAAGTGTATATTTTCCTATATCTACTAGTGTCAAAGTGAATAAATCTAAATAAGGAAATAAAAACTGAGATTATGAAACCAATACAGTGATAAATTAGGTCCCAAATAACTGAGATGACTGTAATTTGGATAGTGACATTTCTTCTTTTTGGCAAAACACACAGATGATTCTATATATAATTAAACTCTGACTGCCTCACTATGTATGTGTTTAACTCTTGTGTAATAATGTGATTTCTCAAATGGGATTGCTTTTCTATTGCTCTTTATTTCTGAATGACCTGATCTCTCCTGAACCAGGGAAAAAGCTGTGCATAGGTAAATGAAGTAATGATTTCCTTCCAGGTTTGATCATATTATTTGTTAAGTTATCTCTTTTTAGGGTCTCTGATGATGCCTGGAGGCAGCAAAGGAGTTAATTTTCACTTAGTAGAAAATTGAAAAGTAGAAACAAAAATTTGCATAATTGACAGTTTAAAAGTTTGGGTTCCTTAAAAGGAAAAATTATTTTCATGGATTTCACATGGGGATTCTTGGTTACTCCACTAGACCAACTTGCTCTGGCTATTCAGTATAATTCTGTTTTAAAGTGGTGAGTTACAGTATGTATTAGAATATTCCAATAAAGTTAAAATTGGTAGCCTTATTGGCCTGGGCATCACATATAAATAATTATGAAATTTTGTAAAGAAATGTGCAAGAATAGAAGGAAAAAATGGAAGCATAGCTTTTATAAATAAGTAGGTTGAAAAGAGAAGAGAAAGAGAAAAAAAAAAAGAAGCAGCAAAATATATCTTAAACCAGTACAGACTCCTTGTGATGAATGTTATCATTATGTATATCTAAAATGCACCAATAAATAAAAGTTAAAATATTGAGATGTCTCATATACCAGAAAGTTTGGTTTCCTATGCTATTCTTAATGGTGGCAAGGTGTACTGACAAACCTCTGATGCCACTCATTTGAGAGACTGGGTGATAGAGTTTGTAACTCATTCTATATTTTCATTCATTTACTAAATTATAAAGACCCATTATAAGCAAAGCCCTGTTTAAGCTAAACCAAGAGGTATATGGTTCTTTTACTCAAGATCTTATGGATCTTGGGGAATAGATATCCTATGGATCTTTCTTGGAAATCTGTAATGCATGTTATCATATTCAAGGCTCTGGAAAGCTTTGGGAAGGAATCATGAACTATTTTTAAAGTTTTATAAAAAGAATTTTAAGTAAAATCTATTACTTCTCCCAGAACCAGTCCTTGGGAACATACATAAAGAAATAGGGATTCAGAACGTAGCTCTAAATTGAAGGAGGCTGTGAACATTTACATATTAATGAATAAAGGAAATACATTCAAGCTAAGACAGTCTCTTATAAATATATTGACAGGAAAAAATAGCTGAATAAAAGTATCTACAACCTGAAATAAGCCTTAAGATATAAGAGGTCTTATGCCTTCTTTATAAAACATTAGTACTGAACAGAGCTTTATATTTTCTCTTTTGTAAAAACTATCAATTGCATATAGAATTTTTCTGAAGTCCAGCAGGGCAAGTAGGAAGGCTGACTAAATATGAACTGTTTTGAAGACTGATTTACTAGTATATTTATGTATTTATTATAGTGAAGGCCTTTGGCTTTTACCTCCTAAATTTCCCCAGAACGTGTACACTCCTTTCTAACTCCCTGGCTCCCTGTAGCAGGCACTACTGTCACCGATTTTTAGGGTAACTGAATGGAATCCTTGCTCTAATTTGTCTCCTACACTGTACTCAGCTGAGCTTTTGAAAATGGGCATCTGACTACATTCCTTGAAACCTTTGAATGTGTTCCACTTGCTCTGGAAGAGAAAACACTATGACATCAGCAAACATTCCACTTTCTCCCTTTGTTTCTGTGCTAGTCCTCATAAGCATTCTTTTAGTTTTTCAACAAGCAGGCTTCTGCATGCCTCAGGGCCTTTTCATATGTTTTCCTTGCCTGCAACTTTTTTCTCCTTTTGACCTTAGTTTTCATCCCTCCTTCCTCCTTTTTGCTAAATTAATATCTGTTTATTCACATCCTAGCTCAAGTATTGCTTTTTCCTTGATCCACTCACAATGCCCATAACTCCATTGTTTCCTTTTTGTTTTTTATTCAAATAGTACCTTCAATTTTCTTCTATTTGCATCATGATTTTTAATTATATACTGCTTTGGAATTACTTGATCTATAATTTTCTCCATTTACTTACTAATTTTCTAGCACTTAACATGGTGAATGCCATTCCATAAATACAAATGAAGAGGTGTGTAACAGAATTTTTATGCTTACTGACAAAAACAATGCCAGAATTCACCTTTTTTTGAGATTTAAAAAATATACCAGTGTTGGTAATAGATGACGACTTTGATTCATATATTTTCCTATTAACTTTGCTGATGGAAGGAGGGAAGTGGGGAGATAGGATGTAACTAATCTAGCAGCAATGCAAAACAAAATTTTTCTGGTGAAATAAGTAATGGTTTTCTGGCTGGATAATTCTACACACAGAAGATGATTGATTGAACTTCCTGCAAGCCTGGGCTATGCAAATAGAGCAGGTGTCTATGTATATGCAAAGCTTGAACATTTTTTTCCCTGGAAACTTGCTTTGCCTGAGTTTAAGTCATGTTTTCACATCTGTCAGTGTATTCCAGTCACGAAGCAAACAGGTATCAGACATGGCCAAGGAAAAAAGGTAAAGATAGTTTGGCTGCCCAGTTTTCTATCATTGATGAAAGGTTCAGTGCTCTAACATTTATTTCTGCTCTAATTTAGAAATGATAGGATGGTCACAAAGTCATTAAGCATTGCCTAGTAAATTCATTGGAAGTTTGCTAAATGCATGTTATTTGGCAAAATGAAAGAGTGAAAAAGTAAAATTTAGCAGAGATAGAGCTATTAGATTGTAAGGCATCTTTCACTTGATGCTGTGGTGACCTAAGATAACCCAAATCTCTTTGGAGAATCAGCTCTTTACCTAGGACCTTCACACCAGAGTTCCTTTGGAAGATACTTTTGAGGAAGCATTAGGTGCCCAAAGGAGCTCTGAGCAAGTTGATAAGAAAAGTTCACTTTGTCCCAGATAACATTTTATATCTTTTGCAGGTGGTAGATCGATATTTTGGGTCCATTTTTTGCCTCACTGAATTCCATTTGTGGCACCATTTTTCATGGTCATCTTCTGGTCTTTTCTCCTGCATCCTATTGGTCTCAAAAAGCCATGGCCACTAAAAAGTGACTTCAGGCCATGAACTTAATAGCAAAAATGGCTCATGATTGTATCACCTCTCGGTTCCTCTTTGTCTTGTATTGCAGATAAAGTTTCTGTTTAAACAGGAACTGCTGAAAATAATGAGTAGGATACATTTATATATGACTGACAGTAATTTTCAAAGATATAATTTTTCATTATTGGTAAGATTTTCAAATTTGCATGTATTTATTAAGTGCCTACAGTGTTTGCCAAGTTTCCTTCTAATTCTGAGAAAATTCTATTATTCTCTTCTTAGATAAGTTCTCTTAATTTCTGATTCTATGACCCTGGTTTCTATTTGAGTCTGAGCTTAAACTGTGCTCAATTGAAGATAATCCATTTGTAGGGGCACAAGCTAAGAAAACAATGAATCATATTAAGGAAATTAAATAACTGTGTTTGGTGTAGAAACACATATTAATTTTTGATTTTTTAAACATTAAAGGTAGCAATAATATTGTACTAACTCTTCCAGTACTTGGATTATTTCAGATCTGAAGAAAACAGACATGACATAAAAACTGGTTATTCTAAATGGAGAAGAAACTTGCTAATCTACATGAAAACTTTCAAGAATTCCATTAGTGAGAGCAACTCTTCAAAGTCCTTTTAAAAATATGCTTTCCAGTTAAATATATTTTTAAAAAGGACAAGTCTGTGTTATTTATCTAATGGGCTTTTTGACAATTTAAAATGAGACACAGCTTCCTATGTCATGATTTTAAATGCATTTATTTAAATATGCCATAGTTAATATGCAACTTGAAAATCTGGGCTGACATGAAAACTTGCTTATCTGGCTCTGATTTGCTCTTCTGAAGCCTAGCCATGCTTCTTAGTCTGGCTTCTCTGACTCTTAGGGAACTGTTGAAAAATTCTCCAGGTCTTAGAATCACTCTGTTATTTATACTCTATTCTGAAACTATCCTCTGTAGCTGTATACTTTCAAGCCTGAGATAAATATACATTTAATCTTTTAAAATTATTTCCTAGTGTCCTTTCGTTTGTCACTGTATTTACCTTGTTGGGAGTATACCTTAAAGGAAAAATGGCTTAAATTTAGTGATAAGTTTTAGTGATAGGAAGTGAGTTCTAATACAAAGGTAGTCAAGATGAGTGGAGAAAGTTTTTGGGTCGTCCATTAGGGTCATTTAGGTGACTATCAGAATTCTGTGTTGACTTTTGTAAGTGTAGTGTAATTATATGTGTGTGTGTGTGCATGTTTATTCTTATTATAACCATCTCAAGGCTTATTTTTTCAAATTAAAAAACCCAGCTAACATTTTACTTTGTTAAACTAAGTTGTCTCTATCGTAGTTGTTCCCAAGTTTCTGAATCATTTCAGGAGATCATAATATTTAGCCATCCTTACCCCATGACCTCCATTGTTCTGCTTTTCTAGAGGCATTAAGATAGCTGTTAAATTCTCAATGTTGATTTTATTAGAGGATGATTGTGTTGCCTCACTCAACTTGCCAGGGATAAAACAAGGTATTTTTATAAATGTTTCAAAAAGGCCAAAGCTGTTTTCCTTTCTCATCTCCCCTGCCTAATGGGAAATGGGGCTGGATAACCCCCTCAGTGAGTAAGCCAGGGACCCCAGAAATTTTGTCATTTTTGCTGGCAGAGATAAAGGTAGAAGATGTTCTATAATGAGGTGGCCATTGGTATTGCTAGCAAGGAACCATTCCTTCATTACTAGGAGTCCAAAGTAACACAAGCAAATGTTGACTCTTCATAGGCTTGTTCATTTGTTCTTTCACTTATCCATCATGTCATTCATTCCCATGGATATTGTTAGAAGGCACCCTCTGTGTTGGGTGGCAGGATGAAAGACTGGTTTGCACTCCCTGGTGCCTTTATTCCAAGTTCATTAGTTTTCTTTTCTTTCTTTTTTTAATTTTAAAGAGAATAAAACAAAAATAAAACAGAATAAAGCAAATCAGAACAGAACAATGAAAGTGATAAGGAACTTCAAAACAAGACAGCAGGAAATCAGCAATGGCTATCATAATGTCTCTCATTTTCTTCAAAATAGCTGTCCATACTTTCACACATAATAAAATCAAACAAAACAAAACAAAACAAAACAAGTCAAAACAAAAGAGTGAAAGCATTACAGGACTTCAAAACATGATGATAGGAAATCAACAATGGCTACCATAATCTCTCTTGTTTTCTTCAAAATAGGTATGCATACCATCAAACACAATAAAATCAAACAAAACAAAATGGAACAAAACCAATCAAAACAAAAGAATGAAAGTATTATAGGACTTCAAAGCAAGATAATAGGAAATCAATAATGATAGCCATTATACGTCCCATTATGTTCAAAATAGCTGCCAATACCATCAGACAGTAAAATTTAACAAAACAAGACAGAATAAAACCAAACAAAATTATGAAAACAATATAAGAATTCAAAACAAGATAAAAGGAAATTAACAGTGGTTACCACTTTCCCATTTTAGACATTTCCTTCTCTATCACTTCCATAATATCTATTGTTTTTTTTTTGATCCCACTAACTCCTTCAGTTTTTCATGCTAGGGAGATAACTTGGTGTTCACATGTATGAGTCCAAACCATTTCACCCATGAGCATGATCTCCAGCTGTATTCATTTAACCACAAGACCTTCGAGATTATCTTTATAGCTGGGTAGCTTTCCATTGTATTAAAGTACTGTATCTTTCTTATACATCTTGCAGTGGATGGGCAACTTACCCTTGCTGTTTTCTGATCTCTTGTCATGTGAAACAATTGTTTTCTCTTCTTTGATTTTCAGTCTATGAATTTCCATTCAAGTTAAATGTGTTTCTTGTATACGGCATATTGATGGACCTTGTTTATTGATCCACTCTAGCTGTGTTTCTTTTTATTGGTAAATTGAGGCCACCTACATTAATGGTTACAACCAGCATGCATAGGCTTACCTCTGCCATGCTATTCTCCTGTTGTTGGCCCTCTACTTTTCCCCTTCATTAAATTGCCTGCCCTGTTTGGCAGTCCTCTTCTGCTGTTGTTCCTGGAACTGTGGCCATCTTTATTTCTCTCTAGAGTATCCTTCAGCACTGTTCGTAAGGCTCGTTTGGTGGTCATGAATTCCTTCAGTTGTTCTTTATCATGGAAGTATCTTATTTCTCCAACCATTTTGAAAGATAGTTTTGCAGGGTACAACATCAGTCTGGATTGGAAGTTGTTTTGTTTCAGGATTTGAAACACTTCACTCCAAACTCTTCTTGACTTGATGGTTTGTGTTGAGAAGTCTGTTGTGATTCTGATGGGTTTTCCTTTGTAGATGATCTGTTTCTTTTCTCTAACATCTTTTAGTATTCTGTTCTTGTGCTGAATTTCTGGGATCTTGATTATTATGTCTGGGTGTAGATTTGCTTTGATTATGGCTAGTTGGAGTTCTATATGCTTTGCTTCTCTGTATGCTAGATCCTTCCCCATGCTTGGGAAGTTTTGTGCTGTTATTTCCATAAATAGTCTTTTTATGTCATTTGTGTTGACTCCTCCTTTTTTGTGGACACCTGTCACTCTTAAATTATTTTTCTTTGTGTCATCTCACAGCTGTTGAATTGTTATTTCCTGCTTCCCTGTTATTTTTAAGAGATCTTTCCTTTCATGATTGCTAGCTGTCATCATGTCTTCAAGGTCTGAAAGTCTATCTTCAGTCTCTTTCAAATGTTTTACAAGCTTTTGATGGAGTTTTTAATTTTCTGGATATCTCATTGAATCTGTTTCATGTATTGTAATTCCTTCATATATGGCTCATTCAAGGTTTCCATCATTTTCCTATGCTCCTATTTTTCATCTGTGTCTTCTTTAGATATTTCCAGCAATTCTTTTATTATGTTTGTGATTTCTTCTTTACATGAGATATTATTTGTGATCTGATTACTTTTACAGAGGCATGAAGTTGTTTCTTGACTTCAGTTGCTATCCTTTCAGAGATTTCAGGTGTGTGACTTCCATTTTTCTCCATGACTATATCTTCCAGACTTGTTCTGTGTGGGCTAGAGGTCTGAGATTCCGTTTTTCTCCTTCATCTTGAGATTTTCCTGGGTTCCTCCTGACAAGCTGGTTATGGGGCCCAGGCTCTTTCCACATTGGCTGCCCCTCTGTGGTTTAGGGCCATGGGCCAAGCACTTGGGTTTCTCTGAATCCAGGTTCCTGGGAAGGCAATTGGGTGAGCTTCTCCACACCTGTGTGATTACAGTGAGGCTTCCCCGATGGTCATGGGTGCATGGTGATGAGGCTGCTTCTTTTCTTAGCTTGTGTATCTACACCAGGATGCCCTTGATGGTGGCAGGCACACAGGGGTGTGTTTGTCTGATTCTCCTGGTGGGTGCTGGCTGCCAGAAGGAAGCAAGGGTCTCCAGTGGCGGCCTGTGGGTGTACTGGGTGGACCTGGGTGCATGTCCCTTCCTGTGCTGACTGCCCGCAGGAAGCAAACCTTCCAATGGTGATGGCAGGCAAGCCTGTCTCCATTCTTTAAATGTCAATAGAGACATTTAAAGTGTCTCTGTTCTCCCTATCATCATTCCCAGGATCAGCATTCAGTGAATGCTTTTTTCCAAAATTGAGGATGATGTTTATAAGAAGGCTGGTAACCTAATTTAACTGCCAAATATTTCTTGTCTGAGAATTTTTCCTTTGCCAACATCATTTGTCTTTTCTTCCTTTTTTTTTTCTTTAAGAGCACTCAGTTTTGTATATGACTATCACTCCTTCACTTGTCTCTCCTTTTCTCTAGAATCCATATTCTTCCTTGGCTAACAAAGTAAAAATGCTAGGAGGACTTCTTCATCCCATTTAAAAAATATCTTTTATCTCTACATGACACTTTCTTTTTTTGCTAGCTGTTTCATTTTAGTGCTTTTTCTTTTACCTTTTATTTGGCATTGCTTTTTCTTCTCGTGCTCAGTGAAGTCAGTTTTTTATACATTCTACCATTCCTTTTCAAGTTGTCCTATGTCTTCTTTTAGTTTCTTTTTTTCCTTCTCAATGCTTTTTTCTTTCTGATCTTTTTCTTATTTTCTTTCTTCTCTTTTCACATTTTCTAAAAGACCCACATATATTTTTCCTTAGATATTTCTTTTTTCCTTTTCTCAGTTCTTTTATTCTTAATATTTTTAAAGACATGAAAGGTTTGGAGATTTTTAAAGCATTGTTGGGAAGGATCACACCTTCTATATCTGGTATGTTGTGCTGACCCTTGCCAGACCAGAATCTCAGGTCCTTGGGTTTAAAGGTCACTAGTAGCCCACTCCTCTGGGTTAGGTAACAGTTCTCTTTTAGACCAGATACACAGATATGTTTATTTTTGTCTTACATACACTGAAAATGTTTTTTTATTACTTATTCTTAATTCATTAATTATAAATTTATAATTTAATAATGTTTACAACTTTCCAAAGAGCTTATACCTTTTCTTCCCCGTGGCAAGGTGAATGAGGCTATATGATGATGTCCAGTGGGTGAACAAGGTAACCAAAGCAGAGTGAAGACAGGAGATTTTCCCAAGATCTCTGGGTCATGCAGGAAATGCATGTATCCTAGGAGAAGTATAGGCATCTTGAATGAGCAGGAGGACCCACGCTTTTGCCTCCTCAGTGCCATAGGCTACTTTTCCAGCACTTCCTCCTGTCCATTTCTCAGCAGGCAGTGTTCATAGCTCTGCTTTCTTGCCCATCTTCTTCCCCTTTATACTTCATTCTCTGGGGACCTTGTTAACAACTAATAGCATTAGACATGTTCCCATCTATATGTCATTTGCCTTGAGGAGTACTGCCCTAGAGATGTCTCATGTATCTTGATTCCAGCCTGGTACCCCTAATGCAAGGATGCTGAGGAATTTTGACTCTTACTATAGTGTTTCCTATTAGAAAACAGAACACTAATTTGTTCTTTCATTCAGTTAACATTTATTGGGTGCCTATGATGGGTCAAATGAAGGCAAAATGGAGGACACAAAGTACATATAGCCAACTAGAAAGACAATGGTGGCACTCAACAGACCAACATCAGAGGATCTATGGGATCTTCTGGAATGGGCAAAGGGGTTATAAGAACACGTAGACCTCACAGGTTCTGCTTTTATTGTTTTATGTTTATCAATCAAACCTACAAAGTGTACCTATTTTGTCCATTTATATCTATTTTGTTGACTTTTAATGAGTTTTAAATTTATCTTAAATTTTTCTCTAAGATTAACTCTTTTTTAAAGTCCTTTAAACCTTGGCACATCTCCTTTCCCTTGGCAGCTATTCACTAAATACATATCTAGATGTGGATATACCTATAGGATATTTATATGTAGTTTATTGTTCTATTTAGATGATGTTCTCATCATTAATCTTTATCAAATTTCATTCTGTTAGGTCTGCCTATTTCTACAGTTTTATTCCCTATTAATTTTAACCAAGATGTTGAAGTTGTGAAGCACCCCCTTCAAATTTATTTAGCATGTTATCAGTTAATTTATTTAAGTAGCTAATAAAAGTATTCAATAGAACTCAGTCCAGAGCTACTCACTCTTCTCTTCTATGGTTCCTTCTCACTGGATGAGTTTGTAAGGAGACTCAGCTCAACTTATCCAAAACCTCCCTCCTTAGAAAGTTTTTCTAAAGTCAGGGATATCAAATTTATTATTATTAATTAGAATGTGCTATAGATAATATATTACTTTTCCATTGAATTTATGACAAGGTAGAATTACATTTTTAGGTGATTGATGTATTAATAGTAGGTTAGGGGCCTTACACAGCCATTGTAGATATTGTACTTTCTGCTTATAAGACCAAAGGCCTACTCTTGGTGTTTCAAATAATTGTATAACTTTGTAATTGTTCTGTCTTTTTCTTTGTGACATTCCTATGATATATTGGATTCTGAGTCCTTGATCAAGATTACAGTGTCTAATTATAAACTAGTTGTTTTAGGAAACACAATCTGCTCTATAATGATGTTTTAGGATGAAGTTTTTCAGGAGTCCATTGTGGCAATAACTGTGGTCTATCTGTACTTAAAACTACTTCAAGTTCAAATTTCAACCAAAGGTCTCCATGATACGAAAAAATAAAACTTACCATTATATTTAATAAACTGATTTAGCATCAGTTGCTTTTGAGATAGATTTGTAAATTATATTAGTTTTAATGATTTTAAGAGCAGAGGATTCAAAACCTCATTGATGCCAGTTAAGTGACAGTAGGCTGTTTTATTATTATAACTCTTTGAAAGGAAAGGAAGAGTGAAGACACAAAAAGGATGAAAGAAGGAGAGAAGCAGACAGGAAGGGAGTTTGCAAAAGAAGAAGCATGGAAGACCAAAAGGCCAGGTGAATAGGGCCGGTAAAATCCGGACAAGATCCCCTCCACGGCAGCTTCCTGCAGTTGCAGTGCGCACAGCATCTGCTGATAGTGTCAATCATAGTATATAGTTAAATATGATGTTCTCTTTGTGTCCATGACAGAGTGGGCCCAGGACTCCCACGGATAAAAAAAATCCATAAATGACCAAGACCTTTATATAAAACAATGTGGTATTTGCATATAATATGCCCACGGCTTCCTATATACTTTAAATCGTCTCTTGATTACTTACAATATCCAGTAAAGTGGGAATTTTTTTATGTACTGGGAATCAAACTCAGGACCTGCACTTGCCAGGCAGGTGCTCATGCTGCTGAGCTATATCCCTAGCCCCAGTAGTTTGTTAATATAGTTATATTGTATTGTTTAGGGAATAATGACAAGAAAAAAGTCTGTTCTTGCGTAGTATAGATATGCTGTTTTGCTGTTCTGAATATTTTCCATTCTTGGTTGGTTGAATCCACTGACACTGAATAGTCAGACACAGAAAATCCTAATCCAACATTTGTTAGTTCTTGTTCCTTTGGTGCTTTCTTTAGGAATAACCAGTCTCCTCCTTGGAATTGTTTTATCTTTAGAGGTACTAACTCATCTTATTGCTGTTATTATTATTAGTAGTAGTATTAGTATGTGTAATATGCACAATAAAAGACTCTTGCTCTTCCCCTCATCAAGGCATTTCTTAGTGTTCTTTCTCATCATGGTCTTAGCTCATTTTATTATTCTTTCAGTCTTAGTACTTCCCACTGCTCGTGCTTTGAGAAGAAACACTATGTGTCCATTTCCAATCTGATTTACTTTTATGATTCCAAAGAGGAAAACAGAGAAAAACCTAAGAGTTCTAGGAGGAAAAAAAGGAGGAAGTTGAAAGTCTTCAGAAATTAATAATTATTATAACAAACTATAAACTTTAAACAAAGATATTTAAGTACTGACAGTGTAATTAATCTTTGTTGAATGAGTTGATTCAAAATACCTAGAATGCTATTAAAGTTTTAAAGTTTTACAACTGAAAGTCTGACCTTAAATTAGGTCTAGGTCAAAGATTAGAGGCAGAATAAATAAACCAATTGTAGGAAATTGTACCTATACTCACATTTGTCAATTTAAAATTTTTTCTATAAAATGCATAATTATTATGTTGTAGGTATTCATGGCTTGGCACCCTTTTATCCTCAGCTAGGGGAGTGGAGTTCCAAGGCCTGTGATATTCTGATGGAGACTGTTGTTAACTTGGTGTAGGTTCTTGAAGAGTGAGTAGACACGAGTGGGTGGTAGAGCCTGCATCTCCAGGGTGCTTATCTGTCCTTTCCCCTTGCACTGGATGTGACTCTCCAAGTCCTGTCCTGTGTTCCAGCAGATGCTGCCAACAGCCTCCAAAAACAGTCAGATACCTCCTGTTTCTGGCCAAGCAAATCTGTTAGTAACATTACCACCTGAACTTGGAACTCTGTTATGTTGTTCTTGGCATCTTATGCTCCCCTTATCTTTTCTTTATTCTCACCAGCTCTTCTGTTGTCTCCCAATTATGACATATAAATTATAATTTACCCATCCTTTTTCCTCTCCATTGACTTGTTCTTTAGTGGTCTTCAGTACTATGGAAGCATTGAAGAGATCCTTTTTTAGACAATGGCCTAATGGTGTCTGTATGTTTTCATGTATTAGTGATTTAATTCTGGCGATGTTATGAACATTAAGAGCTGGCCATATATTATTTGTCAGCATTTCTGTGTGCAAAGGATCCCTGATTTCTGATGACTCATAAGTTTTCAACTTTATATAGATGTGAAAGCCATATGCATTCAGTACAAATTACACTTTGAATTCTGAATTTTGATCTTTTTTATGCTAATGATATGCAGTATGATACTCACACTGTGTGAGGGATCTTGGAGCCAATCCCATGTGGTGACAGAGCAATGACTGCAATTGTTGATACGTGAGGGCAGAAGATGATGTTCATAATTATCAGCAGTGTAGAATACAGGGATGTCATTCTAATACCAGCACTTCTTTTGCTAGAGTTCCCTTCTTCTTCTTCTTCTTCTCCTCCTCCTCCTTCTCCTTTTCTTCCTTCTCTTCTGCCTCCTCCTTCTCCTTCTCCTCCTTCTCCTTCTCTTCCTCCTCTTCCTGCTTCTCTTCTTCCTTCTCCTTCTTCTCCTTCTCCTCCTCCTCCTCCTCCTTCTCCTCCTTCTCTTTCTCCTCCTCCTTGTTCTTCTCCTCTTTCTCATCCTTCTTCTCCTCCTCCCCCTCCTCTTCTTCCTTTTTTTGTGCCAGCAATTGAACTCAGGGCCTTGTGCTTACCAGAGAAGCATGGTGCCACTGAGCTACATCACTGGCCTCACTTGCTGGAGCTTTCTACAACTCTTCTTGTTTCTTTCCACATATGCACATATGTCTTTTTATTTCTTTTACTTTTCCCTTGCTAGTGAGGCTCTATATCACCTCCTCCATTCATAAACTAATATTTCAAGTTTTACCCTGTGAGCATGCAGAGGAGAGGAAGTATTATGTTGTATTCTATATCTGAGCCATCCTTAATGGCTTTACTTATTTCAGCCTGAGACTGACTCTAGTTCATGAGTGACTGGGGCTGTGAAGGGGAAGCACAGGGAGAATTTTCTCCACAGAGAAAATTCTGAGCTACTGGGAGAGCTACTGGGGAACTACTGGGGAGAAAAGTTCTTTGTGAACAATTCTCTAAGAAAGCCAAATCCTATAAATTTATATCCTTGGTTGACCCTTTCTTTAATTTATACCTGATTTTTACTGTGTTTGGTTATGACTGCTACTTTTTTTTGTCATAAATGAATATCATTAGGAAAGTTAGAATGACATAAACTATATGGGTAATATTATCTATAATAATTCTGTTACTAAAAAGGTGCTTTAGATTTGTGGGATATCATGTTTTACAATTGCTGAACCAAGTCTGAAAGATGCCTCACTGTCGAGTACTTCACCATAATACTCTTAATTCATTATTATACATAGGAATATACAATTTTTTTGTGCTGGGAATCAAACTCATGACCTCACACTTGCCAGGCAGGTGTTGTGCCACTGAGCTGTATCCCTGGCCTTGTATAATGTTATTAATAATGTAATGTTATGTGTTATATAACATGTAATATATTTTAAAATGTATGATATATGTGTACTATATCTAAAAGATAACTCAATTTATTTTCTATAAAAGCTAATTAATCTTTCTATTAAACCAACTAAGAGATCTTTGATGCTGAGATTAAGAGAGAAAAAAATAAAATTGTTTTTCTTTTGTGATAAATGTTTTGCTAGTATAGTACCCTAGAACTTACTAGTGGCAAGTAGTAAATGCCATACAAAAGTTCTGGAACTGTCTTCTTGGCTCTGAGTATTGATGGAGTATCATTATGTGAAGCTTCATATAGTTGAGTCCAAGGTCTGTGCAGTAGCCCTTCCTACGGAGTAGGAAAGAAACCTTAGCTAACTCATGCCTAACCTGCTTGAGGCTTCTGGAGGCCAGCAGTGTGTACAACACAAAAGAAAGCCTTAGAAGTGAAGAAGCTTGAAGCAGAAATAAGTTTGGGGAAATGCAAATGAAACTCAGTTGTGTGAATGCACTGAATCAAACATCTTCAGTCAAGAAAGCCCAGGAGGTGCACAGTCCATATGCTTTTGTAAGAGTAGATGCCACCTTGGCGACACACAGCGGAAACAGAATGAAGATTGGAAAGCAGCAATGGAGCCAGGACCTCTTCAGGACCTCTGTTCCATCTCTGTGTCCTCTGTAGCAGGCATTTTCTTTGGAAGGTTTGGATGGAATTAGAGACAGCGATGCAGGGCAAATATCAAGATCATTTAATTACAGAAACAGATGCTTGGTGCTTTGTAACCTGGTTTAATCTTTTCATCCTGGTAAACTCAAGACTCAGCCCTCACCCCTCAGTCCCCCTCACTCTTACCTTTCCTGTGCCTCCTTATCTGTTCACTTAGCAAAATACCAACAATGCAGTGGTTTTGTCACCTGCTTTATTTTCTTGTCTGGGGTCCAGCTAGTACCAAACATGGTTATGCCATTCTGTCATTTGGAGGTTTTCCCATCATCCTAAACTCCCTATTGGACAGCTGAGCTCATTTCCTGCTTCACTTCAGGGTGAAGGATGAGGACCTGCTGCCAGCCAGAAAAGCTCAAGATCAGCATGGCCTCACCTTGCTTGCTCTCGCAGCCACTTCTAACTTCCGTCAATCCTCTCTTGTACCCGTCTCACCCTCATACTATGTTTGTACTCAGATTACACTTTAGCTTTTTACCTGGCTCCTCGACAACATCCCCTACACCATTTTTCTTGATATAGTAATGCCAGAACATCATTTTCTAAACGTTTAAAAAAACAGTTTGAAAAAATTTCAGAGACTGTATGGCCAAAAGAATAAAGATTGAGCAATACCACACAGTTAGACATAGTGAAAGTCAGCATTCAGGGTTTTTGTTACTTCAGCTCCACTACTTTTTCAACCAAAGTGCACTGTATCTTATGAATCTCAGCACAGAAATGCATTATTTGTACTATGTCATCTTTAAATGCCTTAGTTCTCTGCTCTTAGTTTTAATCTGTAAACTACTTCAGTTCCTTTTGGTAGAAGGAGGGAATCATAAAACTTGAGTAAATCAAAATAAATGTTGGCAAAAATAAAAATGCTTTTTAGAGAGAGAGGTAAAACTAAATCAAACAAGTAGAAGCCAGCTACTGTTTCCAGAGGCAAATTATACCGAAATTATACCGAAAGGACTTGGTTTCCATGCCATTGGGCACCCAGAGGTTTGTGATTTGAGGGTCTTCCTCCACAGATTCTTACCTTTAACTGGGAGGAACTCTTTGTTCAATTCCCTGCTCTTGTTATGCTGTGATTCAGGAATATCTCAATAGTGCACTATTTCAATATCACCAAAGGATAGAATGTTATGTATCTAGGGAACACTAGCCTAAATTCCATTTTAACATAATCTAAATTAGGGTTGGAAGAATCTTAACAAGACTTACTTATAAAGACGTCTTTTCTCTGGGCAGCCTCTATAAGAGCCCTCAAGCTGTCTTCAGGGCTGACAAGGTCAGAGAAATTGGCCACAAAAGGCAAAGAACTTCGGAGCAGTACAGCTCCACAGTTGTGACCTTGAAGACACTGGGGAAAAATGCTTGACTAACAATCCTAAAGCAGGGCCATGCTGGGCTTAGCCTCCCATGGGCAAAAGGCCCTTTGTATCCATCTTGGGTGCAATTGTTTTCTCAACCATTAGTGGACTTATTTCTTATGCCACCAAATTATAACAAATGAGATACTGGCTCAATATATGAAGCCCTTATTTGGCAATTTTCATCTTCAGTGCACTTTCCAAATGTTAACTAATTAATCTGCTTGACAGTGTTCCATTTAACAGTTGTACACGTTTTATGTTCATAAACTCTTATATACTTTTTATTGCTTTGATATTTCATTTCTGGTTTTTTTTCTCTCTTGTTCTTCCAAGACCAAATTAGCATAATTCTTTGCTGATGTGGTTCCACATCCACCTCCACCTCACAGTGATACTCAAATAAGGAAATAACTTGAGCATGTGGGAAAGAGGGCAGGAGAGAGGAAGCCTCTCCTGGGGATTATCAGCAGTTGTTTGCAGAGCCAGACGTGGAGTTCATGCACCAACTACCTCCAACAGGGCACCAAGACAGAGTATTTAAGACACAATCTTAGAACAGGGCCTCATATATAGTAGGCACTTAACCAATGCTTATTATGTGAATTCATCAATGTGCTGAAAAACAGCCATGGCACCCCTTCTGCTCCAGGTTATCCTCTACTTATTTTCCCTCTATCCCTTGTTCTTACCTTCCCTGTCTCCCTTTCTCTCTCCCTGAAGGGGAGGCATGGCTGTTTTTCAACATATTAATAAATCTATTCAAAAAGCATTGGCTGAGGGTCTACTGTGTGTGTCAGTCCCCATGCTAAGCACTAGGGAAGTATGGAGCAGAGAACAAAACAGATCCCAGTCTCTGTCCTCACGGAGATTGTCTTAGTTACTTTTGTCAGTGCTAAAATAAAATACCTGATGCCCAAAGTTAAAAGAGGAAAGGTTTATTATATCTCACAGTTGTAGAGGTTTCAGTCCATAATTAGCTGGCTCCAAGCCAGGGTGGCATGGCAGAGGGGCATCACACAGGAGAAACAGTTAGTAGCAAGCAGAAGGCAGCAAAAGCAGCAAGTGACAACCCTGTGTCCTGTCCTTTGTATCTTCTCTAGGCTACTCACCCTTGCGGGGGGTGGGTTGTCAGCATTGCAAGTGTTATGGATTAAAAACTGGTAGTCAACTTAAATCCAGCTGGATTATATCAGCATGGTGTTGAATGTAGATGTCCTAGGAAAGTTGCCAGCATAAGTAGAGATGTGGAGAAGAAGAGAGGTGCATTAAGGTATTAAGGTGTTGAGGAGTTGAGGTGTTGTGGGTTGCTGTTAGAGCCATTGGTTCTCCTGGAGAAGCTCTGGTCCTTACATTGAGCATTGCTTCCTGAATCTGGAGGGGAAGACGTGTGCCGCTTGGATGCACTTGCCATGCTGGCTTCCTGACATGTACTGTGTTTATCGTCGGAGGAGCTCAGGGCCTCTGTGTTGCGAAAGATGGCTGTGGTGCTTTTCAGGACAGACCTGGTCTTTGTTTTGAGCATGACTTCTCAGCTCCAGCATAGAACCCTCAACCTACCAGCACAGCTCCTTCACCCTGCTGGCATAGACTTCCTAGCTTCCACCCCTGACCTTTGGGCCTTCCCAACACAGATCCGTAAAAGAGACTGGTGTGAGTCCTTCTTGTAGGCTCTAGACCTCCATTGGGACTCATGGGAGGCATTGTCATGAGCTCTGGGTCTTCATCTGGACTCATGTGAGACATTACTGTGGGATTCAGGCCCTTGACTAAATACTCTGTCTTCAGTGTTGTGGATAGATTTCCTGCACTTTCTTGTATTAACTCTGGCTGACCATCATAAAAATATTATAAACTCCATGTCCTAATTTCAGTTGTTCTCTGCACAACCCCTGACTATAACAGCAGCCGTGAATCAATTCCAACATCACATCCGTGATCCTAGCATCACATACCCTAGCTGCAGCCACTTCTGAAATGTACCTCTTATGACTGCCTGAGGCTTTGAATCAATCCCAGCATGACAACCTTGATCCCCAGCATCACATAACATGAATCTAGCTGCCTCTAAAAAGCCACATTTGTGACTTTGGCTTTGGGGAGAACATCTGGATACAAGCCATAACTGAGACCCAATCTCAGAAGTTTAGAGTTCTTCCTCACAAACCTTCCTCAAACATTACTGTATACTTCACTCTTTCTATATCTATCTGTATCTCCTTTATGTCTAAATTGATGGGGGGAGAGGACTTTTTTTGGGGGGGGAAAGGAGTTCCACATGCTTATTTTTTTTTAATGTGATAAACTTTTTCTAAAGCTTTTTCCTTCATACCTAAAGTTCTACTCCCAGGAATTGGTGACTAAAGCCACACTCCTACCACCTAGACCACTAGTTCTTGGATTTAAGGTCATGAACCTTAAGAATCTGATGATGACTGTTCATTCCCTCACTAGAAAAACTGTATATAAATACATTTATATTTATTTATAATTATATAATAAGGCACATAGATATATAAACACACACACTTGCATATATATGAATACCATTTAAGGAGTTTGTAAACTTTCTAAGATTCATGGATCTGAGGTTAAGGAGTTGCATTTAATCTCTATCACTATTTTATAAGCTTCATGTTATTTATATGTCAGCTTTTAGTCATTTAGATTTACAGATTAGAAAATGCCAGTTATTATCCCTGATTTCTATATGAAAATATCGTCACTGTTTTTTTAATGACTTTTGGATCATTTTAGTCTCTGATAAGATAGGACTTGGAATGCAGCATATTGTAGCTAAAATATAGCATTGTTTTAGAGAGTGGAATATTTTGATCTTTAGTAGAATCAGTGCTTTGTCTTTGGGGTATAGTCTATAATGATGGCACACTGCCTCTTCTAGATGTGACTGAAACCTAGGACTCCATCACTTTCCAGATAATTGGTATTACACAGCATCGCCCTACATGTACTTGCTTACACGTGCCTGTAAGGAATTTCGTCTGCCAGTTTTCTGCTCCCATATGCAGTCTTGTGAAATTTTCACAGTTTCTTCTGCATAAATGGCATAATATTTCATTATTAAAAAGAACTTAGTGTCATGTACAAACCTGAGGATTTTACTGTAAACAGTCTCTTGTTATGCCTTAGTATCCATTTGTAAATTGGAACAGTTTAAGAAATATTTCTCATTGCCCTTCTCTCCTCTCTTGCAGCCAAGGTTAGTTCTCTTCCAAAATAAAACAGTTAATTAAATTCTATGTCTGATCCCAAATAATATATGGCAAAATAGGAAGAGTGGACATATTTGGTTAGCTGGATTATGGATGCCTCTAATTTTATCTTTTTTTGTCTCTCTGTATTTTCCAGAGTTTCTGTAAAGAACATATATTCCTCCTGTAATAAGAAATGTCATATAATGTGCATAGTGCTTCATGGAATCCTATCAGAACCTTAGTGAATATTTAAATAGAAGGCGTCCTGTAGATTCTATCTTCCCACTTGCTTCTTTAAACATATTAGAGA
This sequence comes from Dolichotis patagonum, assembly GCA_004027295.1. NCBI lineage: Eukaryota > Metazoa > Chordata > Mammalia > Rodentia > Caviidae > Dolichotis > Dolichotis patagonum. The sequence continues at coordinate 23,711 of PVJX010016900.1, forward strand.
ACAACCAATATGTATTAATAAAATATTTAAAAAATATTAAGAAAGTGTATTTCCTCTCCAGTAACTGTTCTCTGTGCTATATTCTTTACTGCACATGGAAACATATCCTTGGCCTGCCCCATTAGCAACTTGCCAATCCTGTCTAAGCTAGAGCTGGTGTCGCACATCTATAAACCTGGCCCTGTGGAAGGCTGAGGCAGGAGAACTGGAAGCTCAGACCCAGTCTGGGCAAGATACCAACTTAGCATGATGCTGAAAGAGAGAGAGACAGAGAGACAGAGACAGAAAGACAGAGACAGAGACAGAGACAGAGACAGAGACAGAGAGTGCTAGCTCAGTGCAAAACCTCTTGGTTCAATCCTCACTATTGAAAAAAATATTGATCTGTCTACACAAGTTTCAGAGAATCTAGAATTTTACCCTTAAAGTTACTTCTCAATTCTCAGGAGGAGCTCATTTATTTCCAGTGATTACTCAATTTTGGGAAAGAAAATTGTGACAGAACTCATTATTGATTCAGCCAGGAACATCTAGTTCATTTATTGTTATTTGATTTTGTACCTGTGACTGATGTGCTTCAAAAGTTAATTTAGGAGTGAGAATGTCACTAATGTCTTCCTTTATAAACTGACTCATTCTGCTCTTTCCTTTTCAGACTTGCATAGACTTTTTATGTCGTGGTCATCAATCAGTTGGTCTCATTGATTCTTCTTCCTGTCTTTCTGCCTCCCATGTTTCTAACAAAGTTTTTATTACTAGGGTTGGTTCCTCAGAAATGCCCAAGAATATTTTTTTAATTTTAAAATTTTTATTTGCATCTATTCCATTCCAAATAATCCTATTTTTCAATTAGGCAAATTTCTTTTTATTGGGATGTCTTTTAAACTTTTTCCCCCTTAAATTTCACAGATGAAAGTATAGCTTTGTCACTTTTTGTTGAAGAAATTCCTTTTTTCTCCATATTCTCAAGGATTCCAAAATATATTTTCAAGTAACTTTTAAATTTCCTTTGTGTTGTTATTTCAATTTTCATATATTTTCATAGTTGCACGGTTTTCATGATTTCTTTTCACAATTTTTCATAATTTCTTCTCAAATTGGGCCCCATATCATTGATTATTTTTGGCAAGCTCAGTTGGGTAAGGATCTCTTTTATATTAAGTTTCTCCAGAGACACTTCATCATAGCCATCTTTGACTATAAAGAGAGAACCCTTTCCTCTAAGTTCTAAGATGGTTATCCCAGGAAGTAATTTCTCAATCAGAATCATCCTGTGATGCAGTCCACTGAAGTTCCTCATTGGAATTACTTGAGATGATCTTGAAACTTTACTACTGTATAATATTTCAGCCTCTGTTTTATTATCTAGATTGGGATTCAGCAGACATTTTATACAAAAAGCTGGACCACAAAATCAGAGGCTTTGCACAGCATAAGATCTTTGTTGCAACAACTTTACTCTGATAGTATAGTGTAGAAGCATCCCTAAACAAAAATATAAACAAATAATCATGGCTGTGTTTCAATAAAACTATGTTTATGGATACTGAAATTTGAATTGTCTACAACTTTGATATATCATGAACTATTATTCTTCTTTCAATTCTTTCAACCATTAAAAAAATGTGAAAACCATTCTTAGCTCACAGATTATACAGAAATATAAAGTGGGCCAGATTTAATTTATAAGACGCAGTTTGCCAATCCTTAAACCAGCTTTTTAAGTATGACATTTCTACTTTGATTCTATCATATTTTCTTTTTCCACAAAGTTTTACAACTTGTTTTTTCTTCAAGATTTCTTTAAAAACAAAACCACCTTCCTTCCTGTATGTCTACACCATATCCTTTCCTTAGCGTTTTTGTTTGGCAGCAAGAGACTGGTTCCATACACACTAATTATATCATAGTCCTCATTTGTTGCCAAGTGTTCCCATATGGTCATTTGGTCTGGTAAGTCTTTAATGTTTATTTGAAGCAGTTTGCATAATGGATTGGTCTTTCACCATTTCTCCCATCCATTAGTTCTTATATTAGGGTGTCCTTTTTTTTATTATTCCCTGCCTCCCCTTTAAATATGCCCCCATTCTCTTCTCCAATTGATTTCTTTGAATCTTGGATATTATGTTTTCTTCCATTTCCTCCCCATTTCTTAATTTTAAACTTTCTGAAAGTTGAAAAATATCTTAAACAGCTTGGTGCTATTCTGCCTCAGATGGCAGCCTACTTTTCCTACATAGGCTCTACTTATCTCCAAAGATATCCTGATTCTTGATGATCTACAGACTTCTTCCTTAAATCATCTTGTCTACAAGTCCAGACTTTCAGAATCTGTTTATCTTTAAAATTCTTCATAGAATTTACTTCGGGAGTGTGAATTAAAGTCATTTGCCTTATATTCACCGAGACATGATTCAAACTGCATCCCTATGATTGTTGACCATTTATCCTCTCTAACATTGGTGGTACATTTGATGAAATTTACCATAGTTGTTTTAACAGGCTGTTCAGAGTGAAACATGGCTAATATAGGCTATTTATGAGCTAATTTATTTAATGTAACAAACCAAACTTTTCTCTGTTTCGTAGCATCCCTTGTCTTGTGAAAGTTTTGTTGACATCCTTGTGAACCTCTGAGGAGTTAGATTCTCAATGAAGATCAATTCTTGCTCACACTATATAGGTGCAGCCTTTTTGGGGCTGTGGGGGACTGGCAAGGGGTGACAGAGAGACAACTCCGGAGACCAGGCTGATGGCGCAGATCTGATTTTATTGAGGACGTGCAGAAGTATATATAGGCTGAAGAGGAAGGGCGGAAGTGAGCTCAGAGGAAGGGTGAGATTGAGCTTCAAGAAAGGTGGGAGTAGGCTTGGGGAAGGTGGGGATGCACTGTGGGGCGGGCTCCGAGCAGGGCGGCCCTGGCAAGGATGTTCTACTCGGTGTGCTGAGGAATGGGGAGTCTGAGTGTGCTCAGACTCTCTCTTCTGCCAGGGCGGCCAGCCAGACCTCAGGACCTCGACCTCCTACATATACGTATTTTTCTTTATTGTGATGAAAATTTCATTGAAATAAGTTTTAGATAATTTAAATTTTTATTCTGGTTTGATGACCTTAACGAAATGAATTAAACCAGTCTGGATCTGACATTTATTTAATGGAAAAACAAAGAATTTTCTGTAGCTGGTTATCGACATTCTTAATATTCCAAGACTCTAAAGTGGGCTGTGTATTAGAAGCAATGATATGCCCAAGTAGTCTGTCAGCTGGCTGTGGAGATGTCATTTTTAGGATCACAGTATTTCCCTGTGAAGTAAAATCTTATGGTGGTTTGATAGTTTCCATCCTCCAGAACTCTTTGAAATGTCATCATTACTGGAACAGTAGTAAAATGTGGAAACTTTTAAAGGTCATTAGTACATGAGGGCTCACCCTCACGACTGAGAGAAGAAACATTGTCGTCACCTTGTTCTCCTGCCTTCTGCCCTCTGTCTTCTACCATACCATGACCCAGATTGAAGGAATGTGTCAGATACCCGCTGCTGGTTGTCTTCCCAGCTTCTGGATCCATGAGCCAACAAACTTCTGTCTACTGTAAATTGCCTTGTACTAATCTTTTGTTACAGTTGTAAAAAATGCACTAAGACAAGTTTTAATTGCTTTTTTCTAAGTGATGATGAAAGTGACTATATCTATCAGGACTTCCACTTTGAAAATTTCTTCCTTGACTAAGCATACAAAGATTGGAGGCACAGGAAGGCAGACTTTTCTCAACACGAGGAATACCAGGTCCCAGAATTAATTACTAAAGTTTGTATATAGTAGTTTGAGGTTAAGAAATGCTTTATCATCAATTCCTGAACACTATTTCTAATGATTATTTCATAAAATTCAGTGTGTGCTGTTTCAGGTCCAAAGTTCAAGCTGGCTTTGACTTCTTATTTCTAGTCACTTTTCGTAAGAGCAATGACTATGCAAGGTGAAAAACCATTCTTTCTTCTGGGTCCTCAGACCAAAAATTAAAAAAAAAGAAACCTAGCAAATTATATAGAAGCAGTAACACTTAGATTGAGTATGACTTCATTCAGATTTTGTATTTGGAATTTCTATTGGTAGAAATGAGTTGACTGAATTGAGAAACATGGTTAAAATATTTTATGCTGATATTAAATAATAGAATTTGAGAATATAAAATATTTTCTTGATGTTTGCTACATTAGACATGTTTTACATGGAGAGGTCAGCTCCTGTCATGGTAAATTGCTGTCTTTCAGTGGCACTAATGAAAATGCATAGTGAGTCTTACTTCAGTTTTGACTGGTCTGTGATGTTGACTGTTGACATTCGCCGTCTTTAGATTGCCTTGTCTGTAGACTCCTGACTGCTCATTTTGGCTTTTTGATCTGGCTTTTGACTCTCTTTTTGGTCTCTACTGCCAACAGACCAGGCTGCTGCCACATGTAGGAAGCCTCCAGAAGTATAGAGAGGGCTCTTTGCATCAGGCAAATTTGAGATCTTAGGATTTTGACTTCAAACAAAGAAAGCAGACTATGATACAGAGGATTTATTTAACATGGTGACTGTCAGATTATTGTTTTTAAAGTAAGAAGACAGGGTTTTCTGAATGTAAAATAGACTGGCTCATGTTTTGGTGGCATTCCTGAGTGGATTATCAGGCACATAAGCTTATGGCAAGGCATAAATAAATGAGAGAGTAAGGCTAGAAAATAAGCTACTTAAAAATAATTGTCTTTAGTTCCAAAAGACAAATATTTTATATCTCCACTTATATTAATCACCCAGTATACTCAAATTTATAAAGATAAAAAGTACAATAATGGTAGCTAGAATCTAGGGAGAGAAGAGAATGAAAATTTTTCATTTAATGGGAAAATAATTTCAATTTTTCAAGATGAAAAGTGTTCTGGGATAGATAATACTGATGTTAGTATAATATTATAAATGTATTTTATGTTATTGAACTGTACCCTTAAAATGGCTAAGATGGTAAATATTTTGTTGTATTTTGTCATGATAAAAATGGTTAAAATGATAAATTTTATGTTATGTATATATTACTACATTTTAAAAATAGATAAAAATAAGTTTTTAGTTTACTTATGTGTAGTTTTTCCTATTCTTTCAAAAGTTCACTTTATCAGTGGTTTTTCCTTATGAGTTTGGTAATGTATCTTCTTAGAAAACATGTCTTCTGGAGTTGAAACTATCAGGCAAAGAAGAGGTTTCCACCAGTGTGTCATGTATATTAAAACTATAAAATTCACTTTAACATTTCTTCAAATTCATCAAACAAGTTAATCGCTAAAAGCCCTACTAATTGTAGACATATAGCACATAGAGCTTAGTTTTCTTCTACTTTTTAAGTAGAAAAATTAGACTGCCTGGGAGATCTTGTGGCAATTTCATACTTCACTCAGCTTTACTCAACATGTTCACCAACTTGAAAATTTCTTAACCATAAGACTCATATAAGACCAAGAAAGCAACGAACCAACCTTCGTGGTAAGCAGCTCAAGCCATGGGTGCGCCAGGGAGAGAATAAATCAGTGTCTCTAGAGAATCGGCCATGCTGGAACTTGGGGGACCTACCAACAAGCAATGATCTAACCTCCTGGTAAGTCGTGTGAGCTGCAGGTGCGCCAGGGAGAATATAAGTCAGCATCTCTTGTGAGCGGGCTGAGAATCAAATGTCCCATGTCCTACATTCTCTCTCCCTTCCAGTTAGCAACTAGATAGTTTCGGGTCAGCCAGAATTGATAGCAACTAAGGGACATAAAGCAACTAAATGCTTGTGTTGTTTGGTTGATTATGCTGAACTGGGGCCAGAGGTCTGACAATCTCTTGGGAAGATAACCATATGCAATATAGCAAATATGGGGGATTTCCTTCTATCTTGTCTTTGAAGGCCAATATTGTTTGCACTGTTTTGCCTTGTTCTGATTAATTGTTTTGCTCTATTCAACATTCTGTTTTGATTGGTTTTAGTGTTCTGTTTTTGGTTTGATTTTGCTATACCCGATTGAATGGACAACAATTGTGAAGATATGAAGGTATGCTATGGTAGCTATTACTGTTATCCTGGTATCCTGCTCTGAAGTTCTGCACCAATTTCTTTGCATTGTCTTGATTGGCTTTGTTCTATCTTGTTTTGTTGTATTTTACAATGTTTAAAATAAAAAGAGTAAACCTGAAAAAAGAGACTCATATAAGACCCATTTGTCCAGTTCTATAAATTTTATACCTAACGATATCCAGATTATCAAGTTTTTTTAAAAACACATGGAACAGAAATCCCAAATCAATTGTGTTTTCATAAAATGCAGGCATGTCTGGGCGTTAATTTCTGTATGACTCACTCTCTGAAAAAACATGTATCTGTTTATAATGAAGGACCTGATAAGGGGTTTATCTGCATAGAAAAATTAGAGGCTCATCTATTTGTCTAGGCTATGAGAGTTTGAAGAAATTGACATATAAACCCTCTTTACCCCCCATCTCAGTTCTAAATCAAATGATAAAATGGAATCAAAGAGATGGAAGAAAAAATGTTAGATTTGTTATGCTACTAGAGAACATGGCTTAGGCATCTCTGTTGCATGTCAGAATTAGAGACAAAGCTACCTACCAATCACAGTCTGCACCAGGCTCCCATTGTGGATACTGAGCCTTTACCATTCAGTGTTGGCATGTGGAAATGTGACAGAGCTCATGTCGTGCACAGACAGCGGCAAATTCACCAATGAGGTCAAAGCATTACTCTTTCTTGGGCAAGAGTGAATGAAGGAGTTAGGGAGTTTCTAAGAGTGGCCTGTCACTGTCTGTGGAGCTGAGTTCTGGAGTGTTTGTTTCTGCCTCTTACCATTCCCTCAGCAGTGCAGCGTGGTGGTCAGCCTCGGAGCAGATGTCTGTGAATTGAGCATGGTGCCTGTCATTCTGGCCCAGTGGAAGTGGCTGCTTTCAGATGGACAAAAACCAAAACAGCAACAGAAAGCACCTAAAAAAGGGGGGAAAAGTGAAAAAGTGTCATTATTAAGAGTCTAGACCTCAGCAACTCCGGCTTTTCCAGCTTAGGCAGGAACTGGAGATAACACTCTGTATTGATGTCTGTGCTCTTGACTGTGGGTGGCAGCAGCCTTCATTGGAGTGCCAGCAGGCATCAGTAGCAGTGATGACAGCTTGGAAATAATTAAAAACAGTAAAAATGATAAAAGCCAATGTTAATAAGCATTTGCTATGGCCAGGAATTCTGATAAACAGGTCACATGCATTGTATCATCCCTTTACATTTTCTTATTATGACTGAAAAGTAGAAAGTTTAAGAATTCTCACAGACCCATTATCTACATCTGATAACTATTCCCATTTCTTGTGTGTATGCTTTTTTTTTTTTTTGGTGGAAGTACTTTAAACTTAAGTTCCAGATGCTTTGACATTCTACTTCTCAATACTTTAGTAGAAATGTCCAAAATGTAAGAACATTTAACACATAATTGTGACTGTTAATCCTTATATGTCAACTTGGTTATGTTAAGGAACTATTAACAGATTAACAAATCATGCCCCTGGGTGTGACTGAGCAGGGCATGGAGGTGTGACCTTAGAATACTTTTTAGGGTCCTCTGACCCTTTTTTTTTCTGATGTTGTTTCTCTTGCTCCGCTCTCCTGCTGCCATGAACTAAGCTCATAACTTCTATTAAGATGTTCCTGCCATGGAGGCAACAGGCAATGAACCTAATTCCCTGAAAGTGTTAGTCAAATTATACTCCTCCTTTAAGTTATGACTGTTGGGTATTGTGTCTCAGCCACAAGAAAGCTAATGCAATAGTCATACCACCATTATTGTCCTAAAAAAATTAACAATTCTATAATTTCATCTAATACTCAGATATATTTGAATTTCCCAGTTTTCTCCAAGAGATGTCCTTTGTAATGTCTATTCTTAAAACAGAATCAAATTAGGTGTTGCATTTCATTTTCTCTTTAAGTACTTTTAATGTACAAAAGTCTTTTTTTTTTTAAGGTACCGACACTGCTTTAAAAAAAAATCATGACACTGCTTTTGAAGAGATCAGAACTGTTGTTTGTAACATTCCTCCTTCTATGTTTGTGTGGTTCTTTTCTTGCAGTGTCATTTAACCTACTCTCCTGTCCCCAGTATGGAAGCACCCACATAGAATGAGTTAGATATTTTTGCAGGAATATTTCATTGGTATTTTTCACTTGTGCTTCATCTGGCCTAGCATTGGCAGGTGCTTGATTTCTGGTTGTCTTACTATTAATAAAATTATAATTGATTACCAGGTTATGGTAGTGAAAGCCTGGTCTCTCTATTGTTGAGTTATATTGGCAACATTGACAACTGTGGTTATCATTCACTCTTAACTGTGATTAGATCTGTGCTGTCTCACCCCAGAGTTGTCATGCTCGAGCATGTTTTTCCTCCTGACTTCTATGTGTAGTGTCTAACTCACATCAGAGGCATCACTAGTCTTTTTTGGAGCCACATCTTACCATAGCAGGTTGGTTCAGGAGAAGAGGACAATGACAGAACTATCCTCAGTCTTTTCAGGGAAAATGAGGAAAAAGAAAAAGGAAGGGAAAAGAAAAAAATGTCTAAAATTATATAAACACACTTAGGATAGCTAAAATGATTGTGCTACAAACTCTGTAAGTTCTTGGAACAAAATAGTTAACATTCTTAGGATTGGAACAATTGTGCATATTGTTACATAGTGATGTGAGGGACTCTTGAAGATCATTATGTAAAATAACAACACTAGTTATGTTCATACCACCTTGTTTTGAAGGCCTATATTGTCAGTGTTCTGGGCTCTTTGCTACTGTTGTTTATATGTCTTTTTAATTTCGTGTTTTTCTAGGAATTTGTTTTGTTTTGTCTTGGTTTGTTTTGTTTTTCCCTCTAACACAGAAAGGATAGGTATACATGCAGAGACTCATCCATGCGTAGAACTTCTAAAAAGTTTATGAGAATCAATAATATAATGCATGATGAAATGTAACAGCTACTTTGAAGAAAAAGAGACACTAAGGTACCCAGTGCTGATTCCATAGCATCATGCTGTAAAATTCAGCAATACTGTTATTCTTTGTTGGAGTGATTTTAGTCTGTTTTGTTTTGTTTAATTTCAACATACATGAAGGTATGGACAGCAATTTTGAAGAGAATGAGAGACATTATGGCAGCCATTGTTGACTTCCTTATTGTCTAGTTTTAAAGACATAAAATGCCTTCATCATCCTGTTTTGATCAGTTCTATGCTATTTTGTTTTGTATTAATTCATTGTATGTGAAGATATGGACAACTATTTGGAGGAAAAGAAGAGCCAATATGATAGACAGTGAAGATCTCCAGTTATCTTGCTATGAAATCTATGTCTCTTACCTTGTTATCTTATGATCTGTTTTGCTCTGTTTTGTTATGTTTAATTTTACCCCCTTTAAAAAAAAAAGAACTATCCTCAGTATTCCTATAATGGCTAATAGGAATTTATGAGAGCAGAGTAGGAAAATAATTTTGTAAACTGGCATTAAAAAATCTTACATTTTTCTTAGTTTATATATTCATTCTTAGGATAGTTTGGCCTGCAAAAAATATGGTTACAAGAATCCAACGTGTTAATAGCTACTTTCTTTTCCCCAATGACATACACATAGGACTGAGCCTCTGATGTTAGTGACCTAGAAAATATGAGGGACCAGGAAAATCACCAGTCAAAGGATTTACTGTGCCAATTCTTTTTTGCTTAATCTTTTGCTGTCCTGGATAATTCCTTCTTGTTTTTTAATGTGAGGTATTGTTACCCAAATGATTATAAGCCCTTTAAGGATAAGCTTAGCTGTTTTCCTTTTAGGAATGATGTTTGTGGAAAAAGAAGCTGGTCTCTGGAGTCAGATCTTAGTCTTGAATGTGGGTAAATAAGTAAGTAAATCTTGAGTTAAGTTTCCTAGTTAGTGAGGTTGGGTCATAATATACGCCTCATAGATTTGCTATAAGGGTTCACTCATCAGTTAATTCATCTATTCATTCATTAATTCAGCAAATGTTCTATGTGCCAACTCTTGCTCTAGGCAGAAGAAATTTGATGTGGACTTCAAGTCCACATCCCTGCTTTGGTGAAATATTCATGAATCAGAAAACAGGTGAAACATCTTGCCTAGTTCTAGTTCATAAAGAAAGCTCAGAAATTACAATTTTCTGTGTTCCCCTTGGTACCACAATCAGCCAAGCACTAATTTACACAGGGTCATAGTGGGGAGTCCATAACAAGTTGAACTGTCAAGAAAGATGCCTACGGGTTGATGCTTACCACCACAGGTGGGATGCAGAGACAAATGCTTCCAGTCTCTTTTGCCTCTTGATTCATATTGTATCTTTGACATGGAGAAAGTCTTAGAAAAATGAGGAAACAGAAACTTTCTAATTGAGTCTGTTCAGGGAAAATGCAAAAGTAGATATCATATATATTAAAAAGTAGATATATGTATAAAGGAGAGAGAAAGATAGAGACAGAGAGAAAGAATGAAACAGAGAGACAGAGAGGCAGAGAAATAGAGACAAAGAGAAAGAGAGAGAGAGAGACAGAGAGACAGAGAGACAGAGAGAGACAGAGACAAAGACTGAGAGAGACAGAGCTTAGAATTTGGATCACTTCAGCAACTCACTTGAAATTTCTCCCTTATGGTCTCTCTGTGTGTATTTATTTTGCTAGCCCAGTATAGACTCTCAGCTTCTTGCAGACTGTGCTGCTGTTTTATGCAACATTTTACCTTATACAGTTATGTAGGTATAATTCATGCTCAAGGCATACTTATTCCAGAATCATAATAAACTACCCTGCATTAACCATTCTGAGGAGCCCAGGATCTGGTCAGCATTTCACTTTTCCAGATAGATATATAACTTCCATAGCACACTAGTCTGCATAGTTCTTTTATACTCTGTATTTTGGTCACACGTTGTTATTCCACACCTCCAAGCATTTTCTGCTAAAGAAGCTGACTGAGCAAACCCCTGAAGATATTTTTCATTTCCTTTGATGGAGCATAATGCTTTCATATATAAACACAATAACACAGTCATTACATATGCACTTACATTATTGTAGCGGCTGTGTGCTCAGCAACACTCCCAGCCAGGCAGGGAGCCCAATAGTTCTCTTTTCCATTCTGATCTAAATTATGTTCATAATAAAAGAGTTTTCAATCAAGGTAAATACAATTTCATCCCGGCATAACATCTATATTCCTGCTTTCCTCCTCCACCTCCTTTGTAAAATTCCTTTCCTTTTATTCTAGGTCACTCACCCTGATACACATGAGATTGTCCTCTCGTGGAGAGAACAGCCCTGCTCCTCAGTGAACTATAACAACAGCTCTAAATGCATCTCCTGTAGCATACCTCTGTGATTTGCAAAAGTGGAAATAAATCAAAGCAGGGAAGAGATGCCACGTTAAGCCAGAAGCTAAATGTTACATCATGTAGCACGAGGCTGGGGAAGAAAGAGAGCCTGCTTTTTCCTGGCAGCACAATATCTTTGTGCTTGTTACCTCTGCCACAGAGCCATTAAAACAATCATTCTGAATCTGCAGGAAATTGTCACCTCTCTCTTCCCTGCCATGGCAGCTGGTGTTGCAGGCTGCAGATATTGCTCATTCCCTTCAAGGTTCTTAACACACACGCAAAAAAGAAAATGAAGCTTAATTTATTAAAAAAAAAAAAGTGTCAGCTTACCCTGAGGCTCAGCGCAGGCACCAGGGAAAAAAAGAAAAGATAAATGCCTCTAGGTGAACTGGCACTGACTGTAATTCCACACTCATTCTGCTGCTCCTCTGTACGTATCACATTAATCATGTTGGATGGGTAGGCGTTTCAAAAACTTAAGCAATTTTAAAACAAAGATGCACCATTTTAAAAACACAACAACACAGCTTTATTACGTGATTCTTTCTTTGTATCTGTTAGTAAATCTAAAAAATGTTCTGCAGAAGTGAGTGTAAATAATTAATGACAGGGAGGGGGACAGGTGGGAGTGGTAGAAGAGGAGCTCCCAGTGTCTTCTCCTTTCCCCTCTGTGACCTCTTCCCCAGATCAGAGTGGGACCAGGTCCTTCTGCGTGCTGGAAGTTTAGCTTTGCCTTGGTTCCCAGAGGAATCCAGACAACAAATGGCCAGTCTTTATACATCCCTAACACTTTATCCCATGGAATTTAGAATGCCAATTTCCCAGACCCCAGAGCTTGGTGATGGTGCTGGGTCCTTGTATGCTCTGCTCCTGGGAACTGAACTTTTTTTGGTTCATGTTACTTTCTCATCTCATATGAGTCCAGAGACCCTTGCTGCCCACATCCAGGCTTGGGGTTCTTGGTTGGCTATCCAGATGATGACACTGTGCACCTCATCCAGTGGGCTTACCCTTGGGTTCTCTGTCTCACTGGGAATTGCCTGTCTCCTCTAAGAAAGTCTTAGTGTTCACTGCAGTCTGACTACAGCATTTCTTTCATCATGATATTTGATCCCCAGGCCCAGCTGCTCTTGTATCTGATCAGATGTAGTTGGGAGGGTTTGGGCCAGGCTTCTCTATTCACTTTCTATGCTGAATTTCTACCATACTCTGGCTTTCACTTCAAAGTCTAAAGGAAATAAATGAGTAAAGTGGAGTGAAGCTTCCTGAACACAATACAACATGACTGTGGCCAGCACGAGAAAAGTACACCTTACCTGCTTGGGGTACGTTGGTGCGTAATTCTAAAAATCTGAATCTCAAAGATTGAGATAAGAGTGTGCAGGTGTTGCAGCAGGATAGGAATGAGAAGCTAAGCAGCCTGGACCTGCTACATGCTTCTTTTCTACATGCTTCTGTAGTTCTGAAGTTTTGAGACATCATCACCCTGTCATAGATACAGTGACAAGTTGAGCATCCTTTTCTTGATTCCAGACAACAAAGTATCCAGAATTTCAAGGTACTCTTTAATTTGTAGGGTAGATGCACATAATATCAGCAAGGATAAACTTGGAAAACATTGCTCACTGAGGATACTTGTCTGTCTTAATTGTAGCCAGAGGAATCATTCCTTCCCAAACAGCAAAAATCTACCAAGACTTTTTGTTTCCTCAAATTTTTCCCAGATAACTCTTTTTATCTGCTTTTAATTGACAAACAATAATCATATATATATATATATAGCATCATGTGATATTTTGATCTATGTATACATTGTAGAAAGATTCAATCAAACTGATAAATATATCTCTCACTTCCTTTACTAACTTATCAATATTCTGTAGCAAGAACTTTAAAAATGTATTCTTCTGGCCCTGAAGCAAGGCCAGCAGACTGCTGTAGCTGCTGGTTTCAAACAGGAGCCTAAAGAGAATTCTTTCTGTGGTCTGATGGCCATTTCAGAACTTTGGAAATGGAATGGTCAATTCATCAAAAAGAAATAGCAGGTGAGTATGGCGGACTTTGGGGGGCCTGTAGGGGAGGGACCCTGGCACATCGGGACCTGCACCGTGCAGTTGACTCGGGGTGCCAGGAGAACAAGGAGCTCCTCCCCTCTCTGGGGGGCGGCTGAGAGTGTGGCAGATTCTCAGGGGCCCGAAGGAGAGAGATCCTGGCATGTCGGGACCTGCACTGTGTGGTTGACTCAGGGTGCCGGGAGAACAAGGGACTCCTTCCCTCTCTGGGGGATGGCTGTAATCCTGCCGGCACGCGGGCTGAGAATCTAACATCTCATGTCGTCCTGTCCCCTCTCCTGTGTCCCCCCGCCCCTTAGCAAGTGGGAGCCAGTTAACTACACATCTTGTGAAAAGATTGATATGTTATTTAGTATAAGCTCCCCATATGCAAAGATATGGACAACCATTTGGAAGAAAATAGGAGACAAATGACAGATAGTAAAGATCTCTGGTTGTCTAGCTTTGAAATTTATACTTTCTTATGTCCCGTTCTGTTCTGTTTTGTTGTGCTTAGTTTAACCCTCCTTAAAATAAAATTTAAGAAAAAAAAATATATATATAATAAAAGAGAGGGGAAAAGAAAGTGCTCTAAAGGATATAACTGCATGTATGTTTAAGTGTGTAAGATAGATGACCACATTACTCTTTTTGTTAGATTGTTGAGCAGAACTGTTAACATTCTCACATTTTGAATGTCTACTTTGTACGCTTTAATTTTGTAACTTCAACAAATATTTCCAATGATGACAGTATGTAACTTACCAAGTGGCCATTTCTTAGTGATTTTGTTTTTGTTTTTGTTTTTGTTTTGTTGTTGTTCTTGTTGTTCTTTTATTTTTTGCCTTTGGAATTCTGTATTTTTTATTTGAAAGAGAATAAAGCCAAAAGGGGAAGTACAGAGCCGATCAGAACAGGACAACATAGGCAACACAGTACTTTACATTAAGACAACTGGACATCAACAGTGGCTAACACCATATCTCTTACTCTGCTATAGTTGAGTATAGTTTCAAATACAATAATATCAAACATAACACAACAGTATAAAGCCATGCATAGAGTGAAAGAATTACAGGGCTTTCTGAACTCAACCGGTACTATAATATCTCATTTTCGATAAAAAATTTTTTTAAACTATCACACATATTCAAATTCCAATAAGACACAATGTGATAGATAGAACCAATGGTAGTAGAACAAAAAAAAACATGGTAGGACTTCTAAGAAGGATGATATTAAATCAGCAATAGCTGTCATAATGTTTTGTTTTCTTCAAAACAGCTGTTCATATCATCACGCATGATATAGTCAAACAAAACAAGATAAAAAAATTCCAACTGATGATTGAAAACTTTGAAAGACTTCAAAGCTATGAGATGGGGACTCATGCTTACCATAAAGTCTTATATACTCTTATCAAATCTCATACTACGGAGACTATATGGTATTTACCCTTGTAAGTTTGGTTTATTTCGCTTAAGAGAATGGTCTCAAGTCGTGTCCATTTATTTATAAATATCTTGATGTGATCATTCTTTATAGCTGAGTAGTAGTCCATTGTATAAAAATGCCACAACTTTTTTATCCATTCCTCAGTTGATGGGCACTTAGGTTGTTTCCAAGATCTGGCTATTACAAATCGTGCTGCTATAAACATGGGTGCACATATATCACTGTGGTATGATGTTTTCAGTTCTTCTGGGAATATGCCTAGAAGCAGAATAGCTGGGTCAAATGGGGCTTCCAAACCCAGCTTTTTGAGGAATCTCCAGACTGACCTCCACAGTGGTTGCACCAGTCTACACTCCCACCAACCGTGTAGAAGAGTTCCTTTTTCCCCACAGCCTCTCCAACACTTGTTGTTGGTAGTGTTTTCTATCTTGGCCATTCTTTCTGGAGTAAAATGGAATCTCAGTGTGGTTTTAATTTGCATTTCTCTCATGACTAATGATGATGAACATTTTTTCATGTATTTATTTGTCATTCGTATTTCTTCATCTGAGAACTGTGTATTCATTTCAGATGCCCATTTTTGGATTGGGTCTTTGAATTTTGAGAGTCTGATTTTTTTTAATTCTTTATAAGTTCTAGACAGAAGTCCTTTGTCTGAGGCGCTGTCCATGAAGATTTTTTCCCAATTTGTGGGTTTTCTTTTCACTCTGCTGGAAACCTCTTTTGACATGCAG
>PVJX010016901.1:0-39364 GCA_004027295.1 Dolichotis patagonum
CACCTATAAAATGGGATAATTTATACTTGCATATCCTAGAAGGTGCATATCCTTAGCACTGCCAAGAGCTATATTTTCATTTATGTCAAAGATAAACTACAAGGCAGCCACAGATATTTTGCCAGAATAAAGAAAGATACATACTTAATTAGGATTTTATTTCTGGTCCAAGAAATCTCAGGCTGCGGATAGGATTCCACTGCACACATGAAAGTAGCCACTTCTTCAACTAAGGCATCCACTGTTTCAAGAGGAGTAGTGATGACAGGAGCTGAAAGCAGAGGAGAAATCAAAAGAGAACATTCTAGAATGTGTTTACTAGCCCTTCCTTAAAGCCATCAGAAGCTATTGTATTCCTGAAGGAGAATTATATTTTCCCATAGCATAAAATTGTCAAGGGGATAGATTTTTCTGTAGAAAACATTGTTTTTCCTTCCAAACTAGGCATTTGAGAATCAAAAAAAAAAAAAAAAAAAAACAAGCTTTCAAGGCAGTAAGGTTTAAAATTTATTGTATGAGGAGAAGCAAACTCAGATTATGTCTAGTCTAACATTACATAATTTGGCTTCTCCTTTTAGAGAAAATAATAAAATTGTCACTACAAAATTTCTGTGGTCACCCCACCCCACTGGTAAATCAACATGAGTGGAAGTGAGCGAGTACAAAGAGAAATCAGAATGGAAAAGCATCCTCAACATTGTCTAAAATGAACATTTTAAACAAATTTCATAAATGTATGTGTTCACTACAGTGCTAGAGCTCTGACAGTCCTGACAGTCTTAGAAGGCTCCCTGACAGTCTTAGAAGGGGACCCAGCAAATGAGAGATTTTGAAACTGGTTTCATCAAATTTATAAAGAAATCATAACAGCATGTAAATGGAATACAGACTCTATAATAAAGAGACAGCTAACTCAAATAAAAAATGATAAAGAATCTGAATGAACATTTCTCCAAAGAAAACATACAAATGACTAAAAATCACATAAAAATGTTCAATATCGCTAACCATTCAGGAAATGCAAATCAAAGCTACAAGGTAACACTTCGCCCTCAGTAGCATGGCTATAATAAAAATGAAAGATAATAAATGCTGAAAAGGATGTGAAGAATTTGGAACATTTGTGCATCACTGGTAGGAACTAAAATAGTGCTGTCACCAAAGAATATGGTGTTTCTTAAAAAATTGTATGATCCAATATTTTTACTTCTGGGTATATATTCAAAGAAATCAAAAGCTGGGACTCAAATAGATATTTCTACACCCATGCTCATAATGGCATTATTCATTAAACAAAAGTAGAAAGCAACTGAAGTGTCTGTAAAATGAATTGGATAAATAAAATATCCTTTATCTGTACAATGGAATATTTAACAATAAAATTAAATAAAATCTCATTACATTTTACAATATGAAGAAACTTTGGAAAAAATAAACTAAATGAAAGAGGCCATCCACAAACAACCACATGTTACAAGATTCTATACATATGAAATGTCCAGAATTTACAGAGACAGAAAATATATTCATATTTTCTTAAGACTGGGTAAGAACTGGGAAATAGCAGTGTTCGAAGGTAACAGTAAGAGATACAGGATTTCATCTAAGAATATGTAATGAAAGTGTTCTAAAATTGATTATGGTAATAAATGTACAACTGTGAATTACATTTTTTAAATGTGTAAAGTACATAGTACATATGTACTATCTCAATAAATATATTTTATTTTATTTACAAAAATAAAAAAAACAGGAAGAGAGACTATAGATGTTTCTTTTTTCCCCTCTCTCAACCCTCCTGTAAAATGAGAATTAACTGGATTGAAAAGTGTGACAGGAAAAAGAAGTTAGAAAGGATAAAAATGGCTTGATAAAAGGATTGCCTTCTTCAATGTTTCTAGAAACCTATGAAGCCCAGCAAAATAAAAGGGTTGTGGCCCTGGGCATTTCAAGGGCTGTGTTTTATGGAAAAAAATACTAGAACCTACTTAAATGAGTTTGGAAATCTGTCTCATTGCATAATCATCACCACTACTGCATTATCATTATTATTCAACAATTATTCTTTTCATGTAGCAGGTACTGGGTTGGATTAGAAGCAAATAAGTGGGGCTTATATACACACAGTGGAAAACTATCTGACCATGAGAAAGCAAGAAGTCCTGTCAGTCAGGACTACGTGGATGAATGTGAAGATCATTATGCGGAGTGAAACAAGGCATGTACAGAAAAACACACTGCACTACCTTACACCTGAGTAGAATCTACAAACACTGGTCCCATAGAAGTAGTGAGCAGAGTAGTGGTTACAGGCTGTTGAGAGAATAGGGAGGCCAGAGGAGGGCCAGAGGCTGATAAGCTAGTACCATGTTATTGTTTGAGAGTAGGAATAAGTCCTGGTGTTCTCTGGCACAGCAGGTGAATGTAATGAGCAGTAATGTGTTGTGTGTCTCAAAACAAAAGAGAGGAAGGTACTAACTGTAAAGAAATGGCTAGAATTTTACGGTGATGGATGCGCTAATTGCCCTGAGTTGATCAATACTCAATGTATACTTGAAGCAAGACCCCACATTGTACCTCATAACATTGTACCACAGGACATATAATGTACAAATATTATATGTCAAAAATAATACAAAAATCAGAGAAAGAAAAATTATAAAATATGTTTCTCTCTTGTAAGGGTTCATTTAGATGTGAAATATCATCTATAATAATACTGTGCCTGTTATTATTTCATTATTATTAAGAGTGTCCCCTGTGCTTCCAAAATACCGACATTTGAATAATACATTATATAATAACTTCAGTAAAATGCAAGGTGCATATCAAAGCCAAGTAATTAGTACGAATAATATTTTAGAGTGTGGATATTTGCAATAATCTTATGCAGTGCCCAGACCAGACTGGCTTATTGTTTGAATACAAAAATACTCCCACTTTTTAAACAAACTTCATTTTTAGTGAAATGAAAAGCAAGCTCATGTCAGATAAGTGGCGAGAAATGGTGGTAAGAATGTTTTATTGGTCCGTATCTCCTCAGCTAATGCTCTTTCTTCAAGTTCCAGTTTAAACATTCTTTTCTCCTAGCAGATAGAAATAAATGTACTTTGCCTTAACTTTAGGACATCCTGTATATGTTATCCTTATAACACCTGTCACAAGAGTCTATTAAAATTATCTGTTTATGTCTTCCTTCCGCACTCAATTTTCAAAACTTTGAGCTTTAGGTCATAGACTACTTCTTAGATCTCTTTCAAATCCCAGCATTAACAGAATGACTGATGTGCTGTGTAAACAAACTAAACTGTATTTCTGAGACTTTTAAAAGAGGAAAAGAGAAATGTTGCAGGAATGTAGTTGAAATAGGAGAACAGAATCTTTAGGGATAGACATAAGATTCTCTCTCTCTCTCTCTCTCTCCCTCTCCCTTTTACCAACTTTCCAATACAATAACCATTAAAATATGCATAGTGAAATACATAGAAATAGACACGAACATTATTCAAGAATAGCAAAGAGACATAAATTATAGAAAGACAAGCAACATTAACAGAGAAATAAATTCATCCCCACATAAATTGGGTTAAATCTTGGAAAATTAAAAATGAAATTTTAAGCCCTGTTAGGAAAAAAAATCAGTTACATTGATTAAAATGCCAACTAGTTTGACTTAGAGATTATTTAGCAACAACCTGTACCAAAAGGAAATAGACTAGTGTCTTTGCAGTACTAAAAAAAAAGCCTGGAATTTCAATGTCATGTTAGAAGATAATTTTAAAGAAGCCAAAATTAAAACTCTTAAAAAAGATATATATTGAAAGAGTATGCTTTTCATAGATGTTCCTAAAACAGTTATTACAGTACATATTGAATAAGAAATAACTTGTCTTCAAGACAGGAGGACATTATGAGAAAAGTAGTTAACACTGATGTTGGCAAGATATAATTGCAATTTGACATATTGTGGAAAAATTAACATGAAACAGGATTAAATTTTAGACAAACAGTTACAAGATAAGAGTTCAGGGATGACATTTAGTAGGTAGTTAATACATAGTAAGTGCTGTGCTGTGAACGGTAAGACCGAGTAAGCACAAATTGGGTGATAAACTGTATTAATAGTCACTACTAGAAGAACAGACTAAAATTGAAAACTTCTAAAACAGTGGAAGAAAAAGAAAGACTAGAAAAATTATTATCAGGCAAACAGCCCAAAAGAAAAGTCATGTTTAACAAAACAGAGAAAGCCATATTGATAAAATCAAACCAAATGTATCAGAGATGACAATGAATAAATTGAACTATAAAATGAAAGACACAAAAGACAAATAAATAATAAAACTAAGCAGAAGTATTGAAAATAAAGAGAAACCAAAACAAACATAAAGTGAATATTACCCCAAAAGTGATATAGCAGTTTTAAGATAAGAAAATATAAGATAACAAGTATTTACAGAGAAAAAAGAGAAATATTACTCAAAGGACAATCTATCAAGAAGATACAGTATTCTCATAAATTATTTTAAAATATAGACTCAAAATAAAGCCAAAAGTAAAACTGAGATCACAAGAAAATATGTAGAAATTTTTAGCATAATGTAAGCCCTTAACCTATCTCTGTTAGGAACTCATAAATCAAATGAAAATAATAGTGTGGCTGGAAAAAACATAAACATCAAAATTAGCATCATAATTACCTATATAAAAACACTGAATGCAACAAGTAGGCAATACAGTTTTTAAATAATGTAAAAATGAAACATTTGGAAGAACTGGAAATTTAATAAACTGGAAATGAGATTTTCACCTAGCTGAAAAAGTTGATTTCATACACTCAATATTTTAATCATAATAAAATCTGTGAAACAAAAATAATTTACCTTGCTTATAAATCAAGACAAAAATATAAATACACATACAGTTGAACAGTAGAATTGAATTAATAAAGCTGATTAGATAGCTATTTATCAAACTTTAAGCCATGATAGATGTGACATCTTTTCAAGTTACAATAAAACTAAAAATGTAATAATTTCTGAAACATGGATTATATAAGTCACACTATTAGATCACAACTCAATAATACTAGACACTGTCAAGTAATTTATGTTAACAAACAAACAAACAAGAAATTTTGAATCAAAATTTTAAGTGCTTTTATTATAAAAAAGGAAATCAATACTGTAGTACTGTAATTAAAAGCATTCTGAAGGTAAAAACTACACATCAGACCATAGTAAAAATGTTAGGAAATTGTCAACAAGACCAACAGAAGGAAGAGAGTGGACCATCAAAGATTTTTGAGGAAAAAAAGTGAGCCCCTGACAGGTTTCCTGGTAAGTTCTTTTGAAATTTTATAAAAGAATCATCATGTCACATAAAAGCTAGAGGAATAAAAACACAGAAGTTTCTTAGCCAACCTTTGGACTAACACATGCAGATATAAAATCCTAAATTAAAATAAAAAGAGTAGTTTTACCAAAATGTAAAAATAATTTTAAGGGTTTATTGATTGTATCAACTTGAGAAGTTTAGAAGCTTAACTAAATCCGCTCAGCAATTCTACACCTTAGGATGTAGAAGACCACCCTAGGTTGACTCATTGCCCGCATAGTATGGAGGGGAATGCAGAACAGACTGGCTTCTGTTCTTTGGAGGAGCTCCAGTCTTTGCCTTCAGTTTGGATGACAACACAGGCTCTTTGGTTTCCAGCATAGACTCTTCAACTTCTGCCATGAATCCTTCAACCATAGACTCAACTTTCCAGCATAGACCTTCAGGCACAGATCCATGAGCCTCCTAATACATATTTGCATGGAACTACAGTGAGCTCAAAACCTTGAACTGAAACCTTCCGTCTCCAATGTGCAGATATCCTCTGCAATCTTCCTCATCCAACTCTGTGGGTGACTGTAGAAGCCAATCTTTAATATCTTATATGTTTGTATATCTTTTGTTGTATGTTTCTCTAGCAAAGCACTGACTGATACAGATTTTGGTATCAGGAGAAGGGTCTTTGCTGTGACTATACCTGGCCATGTGGTTCTAGAGCCTTTCAGAATGGCTTGTGGGTAGATTTTGGAAATGTTTGGAGATTGTGACTGAAAAAGTAGTGGTATACCTTAGCCTGTACTATGGGAGATTCTGGTCAGAACTTAGAAGACCAGTAAAGGCCAGGCTCAGGAAGTTTCCACTGGGGAGAAGGACTGCAGTGGCTGCTAGACTCCAGATAATGGCTTGGCAGAAAGTTTGTCTGAATTTTGGTCATGTACACAGACTTTACCTGGGACTGAGATTAAAGTGATGGACTAATTGATCTTGCAGAAGTAATTTCAAAGCAATCCAATGTTGAAGGGTAGCATTGCTACTATTAGGAAATGTTAGCATATTTATGTTGAGAATCAAGGTCAAAGAGACCAGAAGAATAGTTTAAAACATCATGAGTTTGGCCTGAAAGAAGTTCCAAAAAAGCTATGGACTGCAAAGTTAGAACAGAGGGGATCTTGATTTCTGAGAAGGAACAGAAACAAAAAACCATGAATGCATCATAAGAAGCAGCAGGACTCTACCCTTTGTGGCCTCAGAATTGCAAAAGTGAAAGACTGTTTTGAGAAGAAAGTTGTAGAGCACCATGTTCAGAATAGCAATGGACTAGAGAATTTGTTCCTTGGAATTGGATTCAGAATTCTCAGCAATCCAGGGACTTGACCCTCCAGAAAAGAGAGAGGGAAGCCTGGCTACTACTCCTATGGTGGCAGACCTTGGTATCATCTACTTGGCACTGGTTTTAGATGCATGCAGAATGGAAAAGTTATGGGATCAGGAAAGCTTCCACTCAGATTTCAGAGAGCCCGGAATTTGGATTGTCTGATGAGATCAGCAAGGAGGGGAGCAGAACAGGTCTAAGGAGGCGTGGGAGCTACAACCACCAGAATTGCTACACAAGTGGAGCCACCCAAGTCCTTTAAGGGTCACATCTTGCCACAAATTGCCTCAGATGCTGCATATGGAACTATAGGACTTGAGGTTTGCCCTGCTGGATTTTTGACTTGCTTTGGTTGCATTCCTTTTTATCTCCCTGTTTATAATTTTTGAAATGGAAAATGTCTATCTTTTGTCATTGAATGTTGGAAGTGCTTAACTTTCTTTGTATAGAGACTTGCAGCTAAGAGTTTGCCTTAAATCTCAGAGGAGACTTGGGATTTGGACTTTTCAGCAATCCTGAAACTGTTGGGACTTCAGCAACTATTGGAGATAGACTAAATGTCTTTTACATAAAGGGATGTTCAGGGTCTTTGTGGGACCAGGGGTGAAATGTTATTATTTGTGTCTGGATATCCCCTCAAAGCCTCATGCAGTCATAGGAGAGTTTTAGAGGAAATTAAATCTATAGTGTAGATTGATTGGTGATGCAATGGTAGGATTAAGGGTACAGGGATTAAGGGTGTGAGTGAGACACCTGCCCTGGAGCAGGTAGCCTGCACACAATATAAAAAGGACAGAATGATGCTGTTAATGTCTCTCTCCCTTGCTTGCTTTCCTTGGCTATCCTCCACCATCGTGACCTGTTGCCCTTCTGCCATGTGCCACCCTGCCTTGAAGACAATTGACTATGGACTGAAACCTCTACAAACCATGAGCTAAATAAATGTTTCTTACCTTAAATTTGGGCATTAGGTATTTTTCCTCAGCGATGAGAAAAGTAAATAAGAGACTAATTCATTAGATAATACCTTTAAATAGGATTCTTTTTTGTTGTTTTGGTTTTTTAAATAAGATTCTTTCTAGTGATAGTTGAAAGGATATGTTTAAATGTTAAAAATGTAGTAACAGAATTTTCCATCCAATACCCTCTTAAAAATTTTTTTTAGTAAAGCAGGACATGCACACACGCACACACACACACACACACACACACACACACACACACATACACACACACTCATACATATTCATCCAGACAAGATTTGAATTTGTTTGGTGCAGTGAGGAAAGAAGATTGCTCCAAAAAGATGAAATAGCATATATGAAAGCTTAAAGAGGGAAGAAGATTGTGCCCTAAACCAATGACAAGAAAATAGGAATATTTACAAAGAATGGGCAGGAGAATGGAGAGTTTAGAAAAGAATAAGAAGGAAAAAATAATGCTGTAGGCACAACCATTATTGGCAGAGTTCAAGACAGTAAATATTTCACCGAGTAGAGAGAATCAAATTCTTGGGCAGTGCAAGCCAGGTTGGCAGGGTGGGGCATTGGCATGAGTGATGGGAAGGGGAGATTGTGCCCAGAGGAGGGTATATTCTTCCAGCACAATTTGCTATGGAAGAGGAGAGAGAACTGATGGCATGAGGAGAGTATGGACTGAAGGCGGGCTTCAGTGCCCACTAAATATGTAGTAGAAGTAAAAACATTGGCTATTGAAGAAAAAGAGGAAATAATTGAGAGAAACAGATTCCTGAGGAAGTGTACAAGTGTGGAATTTAGCTAGGAAGAGGAATTGGGGAATAGAGTCCTCTTGAGTCACACTGAAAGGGAAAAGAAAGGATGGGCACAGAAGTAGTTTTTCCATTTGCACATAGGAAACTAAAAAGAGAGATTATGAACTAAAGGCTTCTGTTTTCTCAATGGAGAAACTGGTCCCTAAATTTAAAAATAAAAATTCAATAGTTCAAAAATTCAATGAAAAGAGAGAGAGTGGTGGAGGGGTACATATGTTACACAAATAAACACATAGGTACAGATATATACATAAAGGAAGACATAACATGTGAAACATATATGTATATATATATATACACACACACACATAAAACATATGTATGCATAAAATACATAGCCAATAATCAATTGTATGTATATGTACACATGATAAAAAAGAAGGAAATAGAAGAATAACTGAATATAAAAATGTTAAAAGTATCCCTATGTATGAGGATTAAGTGCAATTTTATATTTTATATTTGCGCTTTGCCATGTCTTGTATAAATTAAAAAAATGAACACATATTACAATTATAATAGAAAAGTTATAAGAAATAAATCAAAATAACATAGAAATATAGTTGTTTTATGCAGTGGAAACAAACATAACTGGTAAAGACTGAGAAACAATCTTTTTGAAGAATATTTTTGTAAACAACTAATCAATGAAATAATCAATAGGACAGTTACACGGATGTTGAGAGATAAAATTTCAAACAAAATCATATTAAAATTGTGGGCTGTGGTAATGGTGGATCCAAAAGTTAACTGATGATTTTAGATGTATTGCTGTTTCCACTGGCACTGACAGCCAACCTTGCACAGGGCTTGAATTCAAATTCCAGCTCTATTATTTCCCAGCTCCCCCAGAACATTCACCCACACTTAACTTCGGTTTCTTCAGTGATACATGGAGATAACAGTAAAGCTTGCACAGAGGCTTGTCATAAGAGTTAAATAAGTAACTATATGGAAAGCATTTAAAATTTTCCCTGGCTTATATGGAACACAGTGTCAGTGTTATTTGAATCAGCCATTTAGAAACAGAAACCCTAACTGATAATTGTTCTCCTGGTCTCTGGATTATATTCAAATTAACTGTTAGTATTTAGTTCCTGGAATATATCCTAAAGAAATAATTGCACATATAGAAAACGACATAGAGGACTTTCACTGATTAAAACAGAAGCAGGGTATTTGTACGAAATTGTACTCACTGTAGTAAAGGGAGGGCAGTGTTGAGCACATAGATAGTAGTCTTTCCCCCGTGGTTTGTTGGAGGAAGCTTGTACAGGTTAGTAAGAGCCAGTTTTTAATTTGCCAGGAGTTTTATGAAAGAATTGTCAAATACAACCAGGATTAAAAAATTAAATTGTATAAATGTATAATTGTAATTCATAATTGAATATTTAATATATACCAGCATACTGTTATCTAAACAGATTATTATAAATCACTGCAAATATTATTTTGAAGAGTATTAATGATATAGTTTAGTGCTAGGAAATGGTTTAGTGCTAGGTAAAGATGCGTGTAGCTGAATTGTATGAACAATATTATTTTACACTGATTTTCAAGAATACATAGAAAAAACACAAAAAATGTAAGAGTGCAGCAATCCTGGATGCATATGTAAATTTTTCTGCTTTAAATTTGTACATTTTGTGTTCTCAAAATATAACATAAAAGTCATGGACTATTTTATACAAAACATTAGTTTCTTTTCACTCAACACACATATAAAGAAGTAGCAGAGGTAACATCTTATTATTAATATGATCTTTATAATGAGATGGCGCAAATGTTGAGATTATTTAAGACCAAAGAAGTAAGACTTAGTTAGGAAGTCTCAATCTTAGACACAGAGAAATGTATGCAGCGTTACTAAGAACTTTATTTTATTAGCATCTTTCATAACATTGCGAACCATGATGGCCTTATGTAAAATTTGACTCGGTGTTTAAAAGTACTGGTATGTAAAATTGATAAATAAGCGATTGTGTTCTACGCATTATACTTTTCACTTGTTATTTCATTTGTTTATTACAATAAATATAAAGGTAGATACTAGTAATATTGCTGCTTGAAGATTAGGCAGGGGGCTAGAAATAATTAAATTGCTTGTCTAAATATCACAAAAACAGGAAGTGATAGAGCTGAACATCAGGTTTAACTTTGGTTTAGAGTTCCTCTCTTTTAACCATGCTATACTGTCATGTAGCAGTGGTTGCAGACAGGGGAAGAAGATTTACATCAATATTAGTTTTTCTAGGCAGAATACAGTTGGTTAAATCTACTTTGCCCATATTTCAAAATTATACAAATTTGCTTTCAAATTTTTACTGACGCAGTCACATAGCTGTATCTGATATTTGTTCACTCAGCAGATTGTCCCTTGTTTACTCTTATTCTGTTACCCAGCTTTTATCTCAGCCAGAGCCTGTTTAAATAAGGGCATGATTTCTTGTCTTGCTCCAAAGACTACAGGAGTACAAATACATGAAAATAAACACAACACAACACTTTACTGGACCCAAAATGAACTTAACTTGTATAACAGTTATTTGATGAATAGGGCATGATATTACCTTTCCTCTGGAGTTTATGGGTAAAACTAGACCTGTCCATCGATATACTAACTTCCGATCGAATGGTTGCTGATTAACATGATCAAATGACTGGGTGTATTTTCCACTTTCTGGTTCAGTAAAATTAGACCTGAGACTTGGAAAATATTCATGTTTCTTCATGAACACAGTATTACTTTTCAAATCTCCCCAAAAGCCAATCCATTATTAGTCAGCCTCTTGCATATAATAAGAACCAGCATACATACTCTACTGGAAATGTAATGAAGTAGAAGTTACGTTTTATTATGATGTCTTGTAACTTTTAAGTTTTACTGATAATAACGCTCAATAACCACACATCAATGTTGTGTCATCAATTCCCTGCAACAGAAAGCATTCTTGGCCCTTGCTTTGAGAAATGGCACTGGGTACAGGCAGTTCTGCACAAGCTGTTAATTTCTGAAATTGCTTCTTTCAGAGGTGATCCTTTGGATTAAACTATGGTTTCAGGAGAGCCCACATAAAATATGCAAACAATTGTTCAGGGTGATCATTACATAGATCACTGACAATCTTTAGCATAATACTGGCTCATGGTAGGAACTTCATTTTGTAAGGAAATGATGTGCCTTCCTTGAAGATACACAGAACGATGCTGGGGAATAGGAAAAAGAAACTTGATCTCAGTATTTCCTCCCAAGCTTTAAAAGTCCTTGTTTCACTTTCTCTATTACCCCCCGCCCTGCCCCATGGTATTTTGCTATATAACCCCAACTCCTTTACCCTTCAGTTCTGTAGCCTCCCTGAGCCTGGAAAGCACCAATCCTCAATTAATCCAACCATCTGTCTTCACTACTTACATATTCATATAGTGCTGGTGGATAAAGTGAAACAACTGTTCAGGTCAGGGTCTCTATAAAGTTGCTGTCCTCAGCCTCAGTTGGGCACTGCATGGTCCTTGTAAACCTTTGTCATTTTCCTGAATGGACCACTCCCCTTAACTTCCCTCCCTTTCCCTCATTATCATTCTCCCCCAGTGACCTCAAGAACTCTTTCTTTGGAATTAAGGTAAGGATTAAAGAAATCTTGATATTCAGTTCTTTAAGGTCAATAATACCTAAAGCAACTGTGTTTCCCTAAAAACACAATGAGTAATGCTTGCAATGCACGTCAATATAAAACATTCATCCAGGACTTGCTGTCCTGGATTTCAATGACAGCTGTGTCCACACTGACTCAGTCATATGTCAAATCTATGAGTTCTATATTTGTGTATATATATGTATGTCTTAAAAGAGGTTATGTAAATTTATCTAAAGATAAATCAGACTCAAAACTTTCTAGGTGTGGTAGTAAATGGGGTCATCTTGAAAATGGAGTTTTGACAAGAATTCTTTGTGCCTATTAAATAAATTCAGTGCTGTTTACATGAATGCCTGTATTCCCCCAGAATTTAATATCTTTCCATACACTTGCAGAAAAATGTTGCCAATTTTCATACCTAACAGTTTGTAAAATTCTCCTACTGAAATTGAGCTCATCATCAAATGTCTCATAGTTGAAATGATCCAACAGGACAATAGCCTTCACCCCCTTGCTTTTAAACATTGAGACACATTTAAATGAAAACTAAGATAATAAACAGTTAATCCCACAGTGGAGTATTAATGCCAAAGCTGCATGTTAATTTTATTAAGGAAGTAATGAGTAGAGAATTAGAAAAGAATCTTTGGAATACTCATGTACTATTTTAAAAACGTCAATTTATTTTGTATGCATTATTGCTACAAGCCCTTGGTTTCAATCATGAGGCTCCAGAAAAAGAGTATCTACCTAAAACTCTTTTTGTTATTATCTTCTGGCAAGAATAGAGATAACAACCATGAGAATGTTTGGGTAGAGCATTTTCATTATTTTTAATAGTGTTTAATAACGTATTAAGGTGGTTCTTTTCTGTCAGTATATTCCTTGCAATTCAACATTTATAATTTTAAATACTATGTTTTCATGTTGTAATTTACTTTCAGAACTGGCATATTTATTAAATATCCACCTGCATCAAGCATGGTGTTTTAGGCTGAGGTTGATATTAAATCTATACTAATTTAGATTTTATAATAAACAGTATAAACTCGTAAAAATACTGTTTAATTTTAAATATTGAAACCTAATTATAACAGAAGATAAATTATAAGAAACAAAGATGAATTAGGAATCTGATTATTTTATTTAAAAATAAGGCTACGTGGTACAGTTATCTCTATCCCACAATATTTTGAATTTTTCAAAATGCAGACAGTTTTCATTTGAATTAAGACTGTGATCTTTGGAAATTGAAAATCATCTCTTTCTAGAATATAAGTTATGAGTTTTTCATAGAGAGATTTTCAACTTTGTAGTTTTGTGCCCTAAATTATTATTTGGACCATCAAAACCAACTGCCCAGCTTATAAGACTGACTTTAAGTAAATTTAGCCTTTATCCATGTCACTTTATAGAACTACATGGTGTAGAATGTCACAGATAAGACTAAAGAGAATCCATAAGTCTAAATATGTATGTGCTACCTTACCGGACATCCGTTGTAAAACCAGGAAGTATTAAAATAATCTGAAGCCAATATTAAGTCTTTCTGGCTATTATTAGCTATTTGGAAATGGCTAGATTCTCTTTTATCTGAGGTACCTAAAAGAATTCACTGGAAATTACATGTTATAATGCATTTGAAGATACCATTCTCCGCTAGTAAAATAGAAAGCAAAAGCACCAAAACAAAAGTAAACCAGTACAATGAGACTAAAGAGAGAGCTGTTTCTTATTGAATATGAATCTTGACTTTTCTAGAATTTTTGGGAAATACAAAAGTATGGGAAACATACTTTTAGATACACCTTCGTTGATCTACACAGTATAATTTTTTGTCACTTTGGCAGATTAATACAGAGAGTAAACAGTTTAAAATGTTCAAAAACACAAAACAGTTTTTCTCCACTATGATGCATTCAGTCTGCATATTTTTAATTCATACCATTCAGCTTTCTTTCTCATGTCTTTTTTTTATGAAAAAAAGAAAACTGTTTCAATGAAGCCCTCCGTCAGTCACTGTGAATCCCAGTTTCAGACTTTCCGGTTTGAAGCACACTCACTAATGTAGGTTTCATAACGCACTGGCCAGAAACCATATCTCTGTGGCCATTCTTGCTACTGCAACAGGTGTTTGTCAGTTTCTTAAGTTGCTTTCCTTTCCCCTGAGGTGGTGTTATTTCCGGTACATTCCAAAAGCTCTGAAAAAACTCCTGCAATTTCTTTCCCAGCCAAATCGTAACTCCAGCCTCAAAGTTACCGAGAATCGATTGTCTTCACCCTTTCATTATGGAGGCATGTTTATCTATTTCTGATTTTCAGCACCTGAAATATTTATTAAGAATTTGATAGCACAAAAACCGAAAAATGGAAATGATTTTTGTTTAGAAGCCAAATGCTCTGGATGTCCGGAAGTTGGGAGGATTATATTCCTGGCAAACTTGGTGTGAAAAGGTTTTCATCATCCATTTAGACCACCCTGAAGTTTGACATACACATATACAGAACAGACTTGATAACTTCCAGTCAACCTGCTAATGTCTCCCCTAGAAGGGAAGGCTCTGCCTACACAGTACAGCTCAACTTTTTATTACAGAATGTAAGCATAGCAGAACAGTAGGCAGGAGACCATTTACCAATGGCTTATGTATATAGTTTCTTCTTTTTGTATACGTACATGCTACCAAGTAAAACCAAAGCTCACCGTACTATGAATCAGCAGTCATCAAGCAGACATACGATTTAGGACTCTGATATGTCAACAAGAAGACAAGATTGCTTGAACTAACCTTTGGGGAGTTTCTCAGTCCCGCTGAAGGCAACCAGAGTGAGAATATGTACCAGTGGAATGTTGAGGAGCTCTCTCATGTTTAATCCAGGCTCACGCAGAAGAAAGTTCCCTCTGGACAATGCAAGGAAAATGCCACGCAGTTACATTTTAAAGCATAGTCTGTTACAATAGGATCGGCTGCTAATGACTGTTCATGTCAGCAGCTCCACAGGCTCTAAGTATAATCAGGAATTCTCAGACTTGGCTGCAGTGATGGACATGGCCAGCTGGTGAGTATCCACTTAGGCCAGTAATGCAAGTGGAGGGCTGGAAGAACAAGGGAAAGAAAATCCCTTAAGAATCTCTTTTAAGACAGTGGCAGGACAATACCAGATGCCTTCTGCCACCATCACTGTATTCCCTGAAGTATAGATTTTCTGATCTTCTGATAGAGTCCATCACCTTTCCAGCAGCTAAACTAGAAACCTGGGTCTAATTTAGATTCCTCTCCATCTCTCATCATTCCCTCCCAATCAGATCTATTCTAATTCATGCAGATTTTACCAAAAGCATCATCTCTGCATTCTTCCCCTCCATTTATTCACACCAGTGTCACCCAATGCCAACATCCTTCTCAGACATACATTTTCTCTGGATGATAGTGATACTATCCAGTACCTTGTCTCTGTCTTATTATCTAATCTCTTGTCATAACTCTTCCTGCTCAATATCTGCTGTGTCTACTCATTGCACAAAAATATATTTTAACATCCTGAATGTGACATAGGACATTGCATGAAATCTCTTTACCTCAATAGCCTCATCTTTTACAATTGTATTTCTTATAATATTCAGACCTGCTGATTGTGGCGCACTCTGGAGTTATTCCACTGCCTGGAAAGTAGTTGTTTTTTCACGCTTGAAAAGACTGCGTGAGCCCACAACCACTATGTGCTAACAGCATGAGAATTAGATACATCAGAGCAAAATAAAGGATAGGTAATAGGCAGCAAGGAAAATAGGTTTTTCTCAAAGAAGAAGGGAGTCAAGAGATGAAGGAAGAAAAGGAAGGAATGCAGATGAAAAAAGGAATTAAGATATGTTATGTCCATGTACTAATTCCCACAAGGAAGGTAAACAATTTGTACTATAAACATGTACTAATAAAAAGTTTATTAATTTTTTAAACAAAGAGAATTAGACACATTGCATCTTATAGTAGGGCTGTCTTGGATAGTTTAGGAAGAGAGTAATGAGCCAATGTCAACAAATGCATGCAAACCATAGTGACGAGGGCACAACTGCAGCTTCCCTTCACCTTATAAAACAATCTAAAATGTGATGCATGCATGTGACATTGAAAGAAAAAACAGTAGAAAACATAAAACATGTAGTGAAAAATTAACTGTCCAAGTCATTCTCTTCCCTTCTCTTGTGACAGCAGTTATTAATTTTTGTTATTATTTTGTTGCTTAACCTTCCAGAAGTTATTTGTTCATATATAATAAATAAGAATAAGAAATAACAGTAAGTCATTTTTACTCAAGTTGCCATATCACAGCCCAATCTAAATGCTCTACCCAGAGGAAACCACAATTTTAATTTTGGTATGTGTTCTTATCGATCTTTGAAGAAATGCACACATGCATACGTACGTACAGAAAAAGCTGTTTTGTGCAGTTTGTGAACAGTGTCTTCCTCCACATGTCAGCTTGAAGCCTCAGAGAAATGAGTGCCAAGGCAGAACTACACAAGCCAGAGATTTTCAGGGAAAATGATCAGGAAGAATAAAGGGAAGAAAGCATCTATGTACCAGCAAGGGGCAAGAACACTGAGACTGCAAAACTAGTCTGACATATGGGAAAGGCAAGAAGAAATAAATCAGGACTGGAGAGCAAAAGATTCAGATTTCATTACAGCTCTGAAAAATGCTCATCTGTGAGTAGCGAGACAGCAAGCACAGATGATCTGTTGGGTGAATCCTTCACTGGGCAGGAATGGCAGTGTTGGAATATTTCCTGCCACACTCAGCCCTGGGCTAGAAGACCAGGAACAGCATATGTCATGGTGTGGATATATTTTTCCCCAAGGTTCATTTGTCTGGGGCTTGGTCCTCAATGCAACAGTGTTTAGATCTGATGGGATTTGGGTTATGATTTAATCATGAGAGTTCTAACTTCATGATGTGGATTAATCCATCGATAAGTTTACAGATCAAGTCTTATTAAAAGGCAGGGTCCATGTAGGCCAAGAAGCACAGTGAGGTTTGGCTTTGAAGGAAGGTGTGTGTGTGTGTGTGTGTGTGTGTGTGTATTTTTTAATTTATTTTTTACCTAGACCTTCATCACTGGCTCTTTCTCTTTCTCTTTGTTTCCTTGGATGTCATGAGGAGAGCAGTTGTCCTCTGCCAGGCCCTTCCACCAAGATACTTCTGCTTTGCCACAGCCCTAAAAGCAATGAAACCAACTATCAGTGGAAATCCCTGAACCCCTGAGCCAACTTCCTTTCGTTTAAGTTGCTTATATGAAGTATTTTATCACAGGAACACAAAACTTACCGAAAATTTGTACAGACACGTGGTCATAACTGTGACTTTGACCACATGATACGGAAGCGTTTAGGACTGCTTTGTGGGAGGAGTTTGGAAAGGTTTGGAGGTGCAAGCTAGAGACGCCCTAGCAGGTGGTAAGTGGAATGCAATGGGACAATTTGGTGGGAGCTCAGAGGACCAGAATGCTGATAAGAATGCAGGCATTAAACACTGTGCTCGTGGGTTCCAGATAGGAGGAAGGACTCTCTTGGGAACTGGACAAGAGGCCCTTCATGTTATGTTCTGGTGACATATCTGTTTATATTTTGTTCATGCCCTGAGATTTTGTAGGAAGTCAAATTTAAAGGCATCAGACTAATTAATATGGCAGAGCAAATATCAAGGCAGAACAGATTCAGGCATGGGTATTAATGGCTGTTTCTAGGCCAGAGTTTGTTTTAAAGAATTAAAAGAAAAAAAATGATAAAAATGACATAGGATTTCAAAATAAGCTGATAGGAAATTAACAATAGTCACTATGCTGCATACAGTTGCTCAGATTACAAGATACAGGCATGAGAAACAGGTCAAACAATATAAACAATCACAACTTCTTTCCCTGAGCTAATATAATCAATAGTACAATTATCTTAACCATCTTGAGTATACACATATAGATATATATATTTTTTCCCTTTCATCTTTTCTCTTTTTCCTCATTTCAATTGTTCTTTCCTTTTGAGCTGTTTCATTCTTTCACAATATCCTTTGACCCTTTTGGATCTTATTTAACCTTTTAGTTTTTACACAAGGAAAACAATATGATATTTACATATGTGAGTCTGATTTTTTTCCCTTATGAGTATGGTCTCTAGTTGCATCCATTTACCTGTAAAAGTCTCTATTTATCCTTCTTTATAGCTGAGTAGTACTCTATTGTATAAAAATATTACAGCTTTTTTATTCATTCCTCAGTTGATGGGCATTTGAGTTTAGGCTACATTTAAAGGGAGAATTGGGATCAATTCTGCTGGTAGCGCTTTTGCTGTCAGAGTTCCACGGTGGCAGATGATATCACACAGCGGCATAGAGAGTGTGTGTGTCTATGTCTGAGTTATCTCCTTTCTTGTAAAGCCACCATGATCTAATCATGGGGGCGCTACCCTAATAAAAGCTCTTCCCAAAGGTCCTACCTCTAAACACCAGACTGTGGTTAAATTCCCAATCTTTCAATGCCATTAATGCATGACTTGGGGGACTGAACTGCATGAATTCATGTGCACAGCAGAGATTTTGCCATATTTTACAGAAACATATAGTACTTCATTATTTCTGTTTATGACATAGCCTTTTAAGACATGGATATATGATAGTATACTCAGTTATTCCCCTGTTGATAGGCATTTGGGGTTCTTTCAATTGGACAGAAACTGCTTTCAATTTTCCACTATTAAAATTGGTGCTACAATACAAATCCATTTAATGTTTCTTTTTGTTCTTTTTTTAAACTCAGGTATTAGGTTTTATATTTTAAAACAAAAAATAATAAAAACAATGGTACAGAATTTCAAAACAAAATAATATTTTAGCAATAGTTAATATATTGAGCATTGTTATTTTCAAAGTAGTTGTTCAGATTACAAGATAAAGACATGAATAAAATGAGCAAAAAATCAAACACTGAAAGCACAAACTGTTCTGTTTGATGAACTAATAGATTAATAGTATATATCTATCTTGTGTGTATATGCACAGATATATATATATGTAATATTTTCTTTCTTTTCTCCTTTGCCCTATTATAGTTTGCTTTCCTTTTGAGCAGTTTCTTTCCTTTCCATTTTCACAATATCTATTGTGCATTTTGGATTTTATTTACTCTTTCTGTTTTTTACATTAGGGAGACAATGAGATATTTACACATGCAATTCTGATTTATTTCACTTATGAGTATAATCTCAAATTGCATATATTTACCTGTAAAAATATCCAGTTTATCCTTCTGTATAGCTGAGTAGTACTCCATTGTATAAAAATGCCACATCTTTCTTATCCATTCTGTGGTTGGTGAGCATTTGGGTTGTTTCCAAGATTTAGCTATTACAAATTTTGCTGCTATAAAAATGTGTGTGCATATATCACTGTGGTATGATGATTTCTTTCTTCTGGGAAAATATCCAGAAGGGGAATAGTTAGATTGAATGGAACCTCCAATTCAAGTTTTTTTAGGAAACTTCATGCTGATTTCCACAGTGGTTGTACCAGTTTACACTCCCATCAACACTGGAGAAGTGTTCATTTTTCTCCGCAACCCCATCAGCATCTTCTATTGGTTGATTTTTTTGATGACAAAATTTCTCAGGGGAACACTGATAATTTGAATTTCTGGACTTAAGAGTTGGCAAATTTTAAATTACAAAAGGTATAGCCAAACCGGTAAATAATATTGTTATAGTTTAGGCTAAAATATCCCCCCAAAGTCTTTCATTTGGAAGCGACCTGGTCAGAATAGGTGAGTTGCTCCCAAGCCATGATTTGGAGGAATGCGTTCTCTTCCCTTCCTCCTCCCTTCTCTCTTTGCTTTCTGGAAAGCTGATGTGAGCAACCTTCTTCTGTCATTACCTGTCATCATGGTGTTTCTGCCTTTGAGCCTACAAACCACGGACTGAAACCTCTAAACTATGAAGCCAAATAAACTTCTTTAAATTGTGGTATTGAATATTTTGTACCAGTGACAGGAAACCCAACTAATCTATTCACCATATTTAACAACACTATAGGAGAACCTGTTTCTCTACACTTTTGTCAGCACTTATTGTTTTTTGATTTTATATTAAGTAGAATAAGAAATCTCCACAGATTCTACAGAATGAAATGACATTGCTTCCATTCACATGTATTTCATCAAATAATATCAGAAATTAAAATCTTTCAATGTTTATTATCCATTTCTGAAAACTTAGTTAAAAATTGTCTTCAAAATACAGTTTTAAGTTTAATTTTTAGTATTTTTAAACTTATATATCATGACCAAGTGGCATTTGTTCCACATAGGCAAAGTTGGTTCAACATTATAAAATCAATTAATATAATCTATTACATTAGCAGGCTAAAGGAGAATTATATGATCGATCATACCAATAGATGCAGAAAAAGAACTCAACAAAATACAATACCTATTTATAACAAAAGCTCAGCAAGCTAGAAAGAGTGAGGTGGAAAGGACAATGGAATGAAGTATCTTAAGGAATATTAGGGTAGAAACTACAGTGTATCTATGTTTTGTGTAGATTATACCTACAAGATTTTGAGGGGGCTCTTAAAAAATGTTTGTTTAGAGAAAGAGTTCATTATATTGACTACTTAGGATATGCTGGGTAACAAATGGTATAAATCTATGGACCTTACTGACTGGTAAGGAAATAACTATTAATTCCACAAATAATTAACTAATTGATTCTCTGGAGAAATATACTGTACTATGAACTTATATAAAAATGAACCTTACCTAATCTGAATAGTCAACAAGTTCTCTGACAAAGTAGCTAGTCCTACAGAATAAGTAAGTGTCAGACAACCAGATTAAAGAAGGACTTGCACTACATTTTAACATGTGGTGGGAGAAAAGTGCACAAGAACCTAGGAACACGAAGGAACATGGTGATATTACATGAAGGAAAGAATGTTAGTGTTTCTGTGTACAGAACGTGAGGGTTAAATACAGTCAGAAAAGAGACACCATTCACTATCTCATGCACTTCAGTAAGGACTTTGTTTGAAAAGAAATGAAAAGTCATGGGAATGTAGACTACAACTGAAACTATAAAAGTGAGTAATATAACCTGAGTAGAGAGTGTTGAAACAGAGGACCTAGAACTGAGCCAAAATGCATGTCAATTTTTAAGAGTCAATAAAAAATCATGAACTAGAAAGACTGAAAAGGAGTAGCTAGTGAGAGGCGAAAAAAATAACATATAGGTTACAAAAGTTAGAAGTTAGCTTTTCCAGAAGAAGCAAGCCCTTCCCAGGGGTATGGAGAGTACTGCTGAGTGGTCAAATAAGGAGCAGAAAGGTTTTCAATGTACAAGCATTTATGATCTTGATAAAGTGAAGGATTTTTCTTGACTGTGTCATACTACATTTTTTTCTTTCCTCTGAAAGTTGCATTGTGAGACACAGAATTGTGTTTTACAGCTGAGGAAATGAAAGTGTGGAGAAGACAGATGGTCAACACAGGAGACAAAGAGGGTCTAGGATTGAATAATGCTACATCGTTGAAGTTGATGCTTTTGGTAGAGAAAAAAGGAAATTGTATTTTAACCCAGCTCCCCAGGGGAAAAATGATAAGAAATTACATGTATATGACAAGAAAAAATGTGAATATTATTTATGCTTTCCTTAGTATGTATCATTCAGAATCCTAAGGACCGTGGTAAGGGATTTCTTGCTTAGTTCTTTATGTAATACAGCTGATAGATGGAACAGGAGTCCGCTGAAATTCTACTTTCTGTGTCTTCTCTTCTTTTGCCTTACTACCCTCAACCTCAACCAGAATTTCCTAAAGTATTACGGAAAGACACAGAGCAGCCTGGAAATCATCATCTGAGCCCTTATCAAAATTCATCCCTATTTTTCTCTCCTGCCTCCTGCCTCCTTTTTTGTTATAATACATAGTAAGTATCCCACACTCCTACTAGGTAATCTCAAAAAACATTGCATGTGTTTTTAGAACACTGTGGAAAAATGGTAAAATACTGAACTGTAACATCTTCAAAAGAGGCATCCATGTAACGAATCTACTTCTTAGTTTAGTCCTAACTACTACCACTGTATATTGTACAACACCGTTTGTGTATTCTAACGGTGGCTGAGAGTTATACAACTGAATTCAGTTCAGCAAATTATTGTTAGGCCCTAAGCCAGGGCCTGGAATCCAAAAGAAACATCGTCAACTGCAGCCACCAGGCTATATGACTTTGTGAGGAGACAAGGTCTTGGGAAGGCTTGGAGCACAGCAGAAGGATGAGAGAACTCTTTGCCAAGGATGCCCTAAAAGTTGAATGCATAGGACCCTCTATAGTGGCCCCCAAGTGGAGCCCCCCCTCATGCAATCCATTTCCCTGGAGTGCGAGCTGGATTTAACAACTCACTTCTAAGGAACAGAATACAGAAATGCTGATATGCCTCTTCCAAGATTAGGTTATAGAAAGACTAGTGTCTCCCTCCAGGGTGTTACAGTGATAGGATTTGGTGAGACTGAAAGAGGAAGAAAAATTATGCTCAGATATTTGGATTGCTTAACTTGATGGATGTGGTGTGTTTCACCAACAGGCAGAAGGCTGGATAACAAAACAAAGGTTAAAGAGGTATAAGTTCTTATTCTTGATTTTGGATTTGTGTGTTAAGTTTGAGATGTGTCTATTTGACATCCTCACCAAACTGTCGGTCAGCAGGTGAGATCGGAAAGAGAGTGTGGGCTTTAAAATAAATGTGGCATTTTTCTGTAGGTTGCTGTTGTTTACTCAAAAGGCAGAAGAGCTCATTATGGCAAATATAGACAGCACATAAATGCAGACAGAGGCCTCAATAATGCCTGCTTTTAAGGTTGTATTGAAAGAGAAGAGCAAGTTAGCGAAGCAAAAGAGAGTGAGAAATAGTGGCCAAGGAAATTGGAGGAAATCCAGGGGTTTACATTCTTGTGGGAAGAAGAGGAAGGAAGTTCCCCAAGAGTGGGGGAATCAGCATATCACTGGAAAGACGGAGTTAAGGAATCAGAAGTGTTACCTCACCTGGAAAGCTGGTGACCTTCGTGGAAGAGTTAACATGACCTTAAAAGAGAGTTAATGGAAGTAAAAAAAAAAAAAGAGAGAGAGAGAAAAAAACAAAAGAAAAGAAACACAAAAAGCAAGATTATGAGAAGTCCTTAGGAGATCTCTACATTAATTTTAGCTTGATTTCTGGGTTCCTTATTTCAGAAAATGAAAGCATAATATATTTGGTCAAAACTGAATTTAAAGTAACTTTGAAAATTGCTTTCCAGGGGCTGGGAATTTATCTCAGCAGCATAAGTGCTTGCCTTGCAAGCATGAGGTTATGAGTTCGATCCC
This sequence comes from Dolichotis patagonum, assembly GCA_004027295.1. Lineage (NCBI taxonomy): Eukaryota > Metazoa > Chordata > Mammalia > Rodentia > Caviidae > Dolichotis > Dolichotis patagonum. The sequence goes on from PVJX010016901.1 coordinate 23,544, forward strand.
TGGTGTGGATAAAAAATAAAAAAGAAAAATTAAAAAAAGAGAAGAAAATTGTTTTGCAAAATTTCTAGCCCCTTTGCTTGTCAAGATTGAAAGAAACAAACACATTTAACTCCCCATTCTCCTTACCTAGCAGTTACTGCTATTTGCACACGCAGATTAAGAAGCTGCTTCTGTAGATGACCAATTGCTGTGAGTAGTGCAGTGCAATGACGGAGTGTGCCTGATAAACAAGGGCTCTGACGTGTGTAACATAATGTAAGGCTATCCAGAAAGAACTTTTCAATTTTGAAAAATTTACAACTTCAGGTAAAGAGAATTTACAACTGCGCTTTAGCTCCTCAGCAGTTCCATGGCTCAGCAGTACAAAATAACTGCACTACACAACTGAATCAGTATGACGTGCTCAATTTATTTATAGTCTATTTTTACAACAATCTCTGAGCTGAGGCAAGGATAAATAGATGTGGTCTATGCATAACTCTGATGCTCTCAAGAGATTTAACTTAATAAAAATATAAACCCGCAGATAAGGCTTGCTTTTGTAATGTCCTAGTAATCACCAGGATTAGGGTAAGCAAAGCAAGTATGCTCCTGGCCCTTGTTCCAAGCCTGGGTGTGTGGGCCCTGCACCAGACTAGAAGTTGCTTTAAGTTAGCTCAGAGTAAGAACCAGATGGAACGGTCCTGACTAGGGAAAGTCCTGGATATTCTGAGTTGTGATTTATAGTCTTTTACACATTATTAAAATATATACACAACCAGGTGTGGTGATGCAGACCTACAATCTCAGAACTCAGGAAGCTGAGGCAGGAGGATTGCTTTGAGTTCAAGGTCAGCCTGAGCTACAAAGTGAATTCAAGGCCAGCCTGAACTGCATAGTAAAGCCTTGTTTCAAAAAGACAAACAAACAAAACTATATAAATATAATACGCACACCTGAGAAGATATTTTCTGTATATGTCTGTCTTCAAAAGTATCTCTGAGCTGTTTCTTTGGCAGATTAAACTAGGTTGGTTCTTTCTCTCTAGATTAAGAAATATTCAGAGACTGTAACAAATTGATGGGAATTTTTGGCACTCTTTGTTCTTTCATATTTTCTTCTAAAAAATCTTTTTCTGATTACAACTATTCATTGTAAAAAAAAAAGATGAATACAACCATAAGGATGACAGAAATAATAATAAAAAATATTTATCATTATTGTCAAAACAGAAAGTGAATATTATTACTATATTTATTCATTAATTTCTCATCTGCATTTATGTTGTATATTGAAAATTTACATTGAATAGAATTTGAAGTTCCCTGCAAATGGTTTTTGTGTACCTTTATGCTATCAGGGATTATTACAAATTTTACTCCAGTATATAAGTATGCTATACGCTGTGTAATCATTCACTCTTCTTGGTTTTTTCAATTTATATTACACATGAAATATCTGTATCTCATTCATATTTATGTTGTCCTTTGATTATAGCCTTCACATAATATAGAAATAGAACACTGAGTCAATGTCTATGAATTTCTATGAAGGCTTTAATCTGCTTTCAGAATTCCTTTCAGGTATTTTCAACAATCTGCATTTTTTCACATTATCTTTTTTGACTTATGAGGCCTGATTAAAAGGTAATTTGTCTTATTTTATAATTAATATGAAATTTAATCTTCTGTGATTTTTGTTTTTGTCATTAATACTTCTTTCCTAAATCTTGTGAATTTGCCTAGATGCTCCAGGATATGTGCTTTCTTTTAACGTATACTATATTTTATGACTGAAGTTTTTTTAACTTTGATATAACATAATCTGACATACACTTTCCTTCTGCCTTCTCCCTAACTCATGCTTTTATGCAATGAAAGCTCTCTGAACTCTCCCAAAACATGACAATCACTTATATTTTCTTCTAGATGATCTAGGAGTTAATTTTTAACATTGAAATTTTCAATAAATCCTAATTTTTTTTAGTACATAAAGGGAAGTAGAAATATAGAATTTTCCCTATATCATCTGTTAAATATTTTACTCATGCCATTGTTCTGAAATCACACCCTTTTAATACATTCTATTCTTTAGGACCATATGATGGTGATGAGGCATGGAAAGGCAAAGAAATACCTCGAGTGACTACTAAGATAACTGTGCAGAACACTAAGTCAGAACATACTCTGGAGCAACTTGAAAGCCAAAGCAAAGTGGCATTTTTGATTGCTAAGGTCTTCCATGAGCATGTAAATGAGAAGGAAACTATAAATATGCTTTATAGCTATACATTTTGCTTCCTTAATATCTTTTGTATTCTTGGCCTATTTATGCATACTGTAGTTATGTTCCTAATAATACAGTCCATATATATAGCAAAGCCTTACAGAATTACTAGCAGGAAGTGGCAAATTCACAATCATTGTGAAATAGTTCTAATATGCCTCTCTAAATAATGCAAGTGTAAAAATTGTAGGGTTTTTGTTTTAAAGGGGTCTGGAGAAATCGAGCAACAGATTGTACAGTTGCACAAGGTATTTTAGTTTTTTCCAGTTCTGAAAGTCAGTGCACTGGATCAGGTAGTAGAATAGTCATGCTAAATCTTGTATTATAGAAGGAAAAAAGAACCAGAAGAATTCCTGTGTTATATATATGATAAGAACATAGAAGTACCAAACAGGGAGAAGATGAAAAATTAAGGCTCAAATATTTGAAGACACAAATCAAATATTTGATTTGGGGTTTGGTACTATAATAACTATAAAAATAAGGAAAGTTTTGACATAAATATATCATAATTTCAAGTAAAAAATTTTTATTTTGCAGGAAAATAAGCACTTTGAATGACCGCTATAGGCAATTACTAGATGGGGTAAGGAAAAAAAGATAGTTACCTTGTTTTTGATGTTTTAACAACATATTTTAATACATTATTTTGTCAATATTTTATCACTAAAAATAAGATAACAATAAACTAATAATTATTTATAAAATTTTTGATGATAAAAATATCAATTCCTCAAATGACAGAGTTGTATTTGTATCATTTTTTTAGTTCAAAGGCTCAAAGTATCATGAACATAGTTTAATGCCAGCACCTGTAAGGCACTTGATAAACGTCAATTAATGAATGAATCAGAGACACATTGAGCCATGTAAATTTCTTCCTTAGAATATAATAATACATAACTGTTAAACAAGATGTTTTCCCCATAGCGTTTATCAGTAAAACCTTTAAAATAATATAAAACAAATACAATGATTACCTCTATTGTTAAGAATTATGGTATGGTTATTATATACTTTTTCCTTTCTAAATTATACAAGATTTTCACCTTGACTGCTATCCATAATTGTATGTTATAGAAACAGACCTCCCAAAAACTTGGAAATAAGGATAAAACAGTAGCCACCAGAATTAAGTTCTGGAGTACTTGCATAATGCATCAATACATAGATATAAATTAACAAGAAAGAAGTCAAAGTGAATTCCAGGCCAGAAGGGCTCATTTATAACCTGTTTAAAATATTCACATATTCAATTTAAAATATTTTGTAATAAAGTAATTGGTTCTGCTAAACCAAGAAAATACAAATGAGTATCCTCAAAAGTCAGTACTGACAGTATCTGTGTCAGTAATACTGCAGGGAAATGAGTTTTAGCAATTAGACTTTCAAACCTTATTAAAACTATCTTTTGAAAGATGGTACTAACAACTACGCTTGTGTGTTTATTCTGTGCCAGTGATTTCTGTAAGTATTTTACATGTATGAATGTATTTTATCTTTGATAGAGTGCTGCAAAGGGGGAGCTATAACGGTCTTCATTTTACAGATAAGAGGACTAGTGGCATAATATGTGCAAGCTCCCATAGTTATTAAGAAGCGGAGCCAAGATTTCAATCAAGGAAGACTGAATCCAACACCTGTGCTTTTAGCTACTACCCTAGCACTCATTTAGGCATTCAACAAATATATTCTGAATGCTTGTAGATGTGGCAGGCATTAAGAACCCAGTGGTGCTCAAAACGAACATGATACCCTCTCTCCCGGTGCTCACAGTGTACTAGTTGACAGAATCTTAAGCAACAGATAAAGGAGCACACAGTGAAGTGAGTATTATAAAGATAACTTACTGGGTGTTCTGGAGAACACTGCAAGGATCTTTTCTTAGATAAGAAAATCAGACAAGTTCTCTCTAACAAAGTGATAATTAAGCTAAGATTAAATGGATTAGTAAAAGTTAGTGAAGGATGGGAAAAGAATGTCCCAGGCTTTGAGAAGAGCATGGCAAAGTATTTCCTAATCCCTTTGACAAGGACTCAGAGGGAGACACATGTATCTGTCTTAGGCTACTGCCATTAAAAATAAATTTTCTTCTTTCACCTTGTTCTGACCTGTATTCACTAAAATCTTCTTTTACAAATTGGTTTCTCATTTAGTTTGACCATAAAAAAGATAATACACTGATTGCACAGACTCTCTCTCTCTCTGTCTCTCTCTCTGTCTCTCTCTGTCTCTCTCTCTCTCTCTCTGTACCAGGAATCAAACTCACAGCCCCACACTTGCCAGGCAGACGCTGTACCACTGAGCAGTATCCCTGGCCCTACTTTTCTCATTATCAGGTTTCTCAAACTTCAAACTCTGAACTTTCAAAGCACAACACATCCTTAAATGGAATGACCTTGATTCCAACTTGATTTCCACCCGGCCCTTAACCTGCCTTACTTTGGACAATTCAAATGTTTATTTCTGATCTCACTTACCCTTTCACTTTTATAAATTTCCAATATCTGATAAAGTGAATAAGACGAATACTTAAGAGTAGATCAAGAGATCATACAATTCACGATTATTTCCATTATTTTTTCCCAAAAGAAAGTCCATCTGGAAGAGAGTCTGAGTGAAATCATGATTTGGATATTTGGAGAATAAAACAGACATCAGCTTGTCTTTGCAGTCATGTGCTGAGTGAGTAATGCTGGGATTGTTTTATGAGATTGTTTTAGTCTAAAACTGTAGTAAACTGTGCTGGTAAGTGTTTCCCCGCTACAAGCATGGAAACGAGACTTACTCATAATATTTATTTCTTCTCCAGAGTGCCTGTGCAGACCTGAAACATCTGAACTAACAAAAGTCCTCCAACTTGCAATACAACACAGCTGTTCTGCAGATTGCGTGTGTGTGCCCGCGGTCCATGGGAGGGGATTTTCTTGTATTTATTCATTTATATGCCCTCCGGAGAAGGGGCAAATTCAGTACAACTGGAATTCTAAATGTCTTTACTGGGCATTTGTTAGATATAAAAAGTTGGCTCATATCTAAACTATCTCCCAAGCAGTGTGCAGCTGAGAGCCATAAAAGATAAGATTGTATATTGTTTAGAATCTGTGAAGCACACGGGTGGCATTTTCACAGTGAACAATTCGTTTTTCTACCAATGAAGAATACTGTAGTTATTACCAAGAATTGGGTATTACATAGAAGCTATTATCCAAAGATACGTTTATGTCATTGTTTTTATTGGTAATTATTTAAGATCAGCAAGTTAATCTCCAACACATGCATCACGCTTTTTAAGACAGCAAAAACAAAACTGATTGTCAGCTCTGTAATGTAATTCTGTCTTTATTCTTCACTTTGATCCTTCCAAATTGGTTGAACAAACCACGAAAGATCTTACATGTTACCAACTTGGGAAGACTTTAGAGATCCTAAGCACAACTTTTCTTTGCCTTTTCTACCTCTTTTTCCAAACACATGTATCAGTTCAATGAACCAATCTTGGAATTAAAGTGGTGGATAAGTCCGTATCAGCGAACTTTTGATGTGACTAGGATGATATCAACAATCAGGAAACAGTGCAGTAAGTGTTGGAGACATATGTTGAGGACATTCGGGGAACAGAGTATGGGCACTGTGGAAGTCAAGCAATAGGAAGGGAGTCTAGGATGACTATTGGGGAGCACAGGATGACAGCTGAGACAGTATTAGGCAGATGATGTGAGTGTAGGAAGAAGTAGCCCCTATAAGATGTGAGGATATGAGAGATTTTCTTTCTTGCTTTGTTTTTAACCTTGTACCTTTCTATGAATGCCAAGAGAAAGTAATCAGACAGGGATTTAAAGGAAGAGGTAGATCAAATGGAGATCACTTTGCCTTTGGAAAAAATGGTATTTGACCACAGTTAGCTGCTGTTTTCTTCCTCAGTAACTAATGAAATCACTCAGAAAATGGTGAAACAACTACATTTGCAGAAGGAAACTAAAGAAATATTCAAATGTTAGAATTTCTGTTAGTTATAGGGCTAATGGGACCTGTATAAAGAAGGTTAATTAAGGGTCAATGTGCAAATCACTTGCCTTAGAAAGCAGAACCTTCCAAAATTTAAGAAGACATTGTGAACATCATAAATTCCATAGTTTATATGGTCTCACGCTTGAATTGGAAACAGATTATTGGATCCCTGAAAAATTCTCCTCCTTGGGACATTTGGCAGCTGCTGATAGCCAGACTTCTGTTGCCACTGCCCTGTGGGAATCCACCAGATTCTAGAATAGCTATCCTGAGAGGGCTGAGCCATAGATGACTTTGTAAATTCAGAGGCTGGTGCTAAAGTTGACATTGGACAACTTTTCTTAAGACCCAGGCCCCTAATTTTCATAGTGCTACCCATGACAGTAGGGGACAACACTAGAAACAGGGCCCTGGTGTACATATATAGAACCTGCTGTATAAGTGTTGAGAGTTACTGATGAAACCCTCTCCAGAAAGATTTACCTGCTAGGATTTTCCATGGACCCATGTAATTCTTCACCCAGTTGGGCTCCTAGATTAAGTTGTAGAGCTTAAACTTCATTATATGACATGAACAAGGTATGGAGAAACATTAGGGGGTCCAAGCTCTCTACTTCTAAAAACCTATCACATTATCTTTGTCATCTGAGTTTGTAGAAGAGATTCTTTCGTCAAAATTGGATAAAAGAATCAGACTTTAAGAAACATACTTTAAAAAGGAATTATCATAAAATGAAATAGGTGTTTATTATATAAGTAAGTATACATAATTTTGAATTTTTTTTCAAAACTCTATTTCAGACTCTCCTTATCTTTCTATAGTTAGGGATTTGCTCTGAAGTCAAGGTGCTCTCTGTCCCTAACAACACTGAAGGCTCCAGATACTCTGTCGCTTGGGGCCAAAGCCAGGCCTCACGTGGGCCTGAGACCAGGATCAGCCAATCAGATATTTCTGACCAGGACTCTGAGTCCTGAATGCATCAGCCAAGAGCAGAGAAACACTTTGAGATTCACCTACCGTCATGCAGCAGCAGGACACGTGGTTGTGGTGCTGGGACAAGATGGCTTAGAATCCAACTTTTGCTCCCTATTTGTATTTTCCGGTTGACTTTATGAACTTCAAACCATTCTAGTAATTTCTTCTTCAGCCTAAATTAGACAGAGCTGTATTACATGGTAACAGTTGATACAATAAGTATGGAATTTTTAAAAGCTTTGTATCTGCGCTGCTCCATGGCATTTAGAGATTTTATAAATGTAAAAGTGTGAATATTTCTTTTCATGATCCATGAACACTCAGTGTGAGTATTGCCCCAAAGTGAAGCCCTAGGGGCTGATTCTCAGCTACCCTGTATTATTTACGCCTTCCATAATTGGCACTTTGCTACCCATACACAGATCTCATCGATTACATGTGCTCTTGCAATGTATTCCTCGCTATCAATTGCTTTCTTCATGCTTAATTAATACTTAATACTATATTCCTCTTACTGGGTTGAAAAATCTAGCTCTAAAGATTTTCATCATCATGATATAAATGCTAGACCTGTGGTCTTCCTCGTATCTCAGATTAAAAATGCGCACTAATCAACTGTATGGTGCAATCAGCATTAAATTATATTGCATACAATCCAATTGAATCTCTCACACATGGATGTCATAAAGGCTTTACCAAGACTTGGTCATGGCTGATTCATGAATCTTGATAGCACTTAACATTTTATTTGGATTTAGTGATAAAGCTAGACACATCAATCAAGCAAGATGTTTGCAAGTCTTTCTTCTCAGCTGTTTCTGGTGCCAGATTGTCTAACAAATAGAGGCAGAGACAGATGTAATTTGTGACTGGTGGAGACCATTCTGTGTCACGCAACAAGCCAACTGGTGGCACAATCCAAGATACAGTCCACAGCCTCACTCACAGGCAGCGGGCTTCTCATTCCTCATGCACGTGAGCAATGTTTAGCTATGACTTACATCAAGTAATCAAAGTTTATTGTACAAAACTATCTTAGACATTCTCTTGCATACTTTATCATTGCAAGTAGTATTTTATTATAACATATATCCAGGTAATCATGTCAATCTCACTTCATTAAAGAGTATGTAACTATGGTAAGTTTAAAAATAGAATTTTGGAGAAAAAAAATCAATGACGCATATGACAGCCCAGAGACATGAGATACATTATGTATTCCTAAACTCATCAGTAGGATTTAAATGCTTTTTCTCCCTGTAAAGAAAGTTAATAGTCAGAAAATGCCCAAAAATCTTATACAAATAAATTTTATAGATAAACTTCAGAAACCAGGTAGAACCACTCTGACCACCTAACAGAATCTAAAGATAAATATTTGTTACAGGATTTACAAAGGATTACTAATTACAGTGCATGAAGAGCATGAAGAGTAGTAAGAAAGAAAGAGTAATTTCAACAGAAAATTCAAAGACAGGACAATTCAGAATTACAAATTCCTAACATTCTGAAAATTCTAAAACTCATCAATATTCAAATAATAATATATATGTAATGTGCTATGGCTTGGATTAAAAATGCTCTCAGAAGTGGGGCTTTGCAAAGTGCTTAGAGAACAGGATTGCTAGCTTCATCAACGGTTTAACTTACTGATGTGTTCATAGCTGTATTGTAGAATCAGGGCACTGACTGTGTAATCTAGAAAGGTATTTATTCTTGTCCCCAGTCCCTTCCACTCTCCCTAGCTCCTTCCAACCCTCTGTGCTTCTTAGTTGCATTGAGGTGAGTGGCTTTCCTCCATCATGTTTTTCCCAGGTGTTTCAACCTTGGAGCTAGTTAACCATGGACTGAAACCTTGGAAAACATAAGCCAAAGTCACCCAGTTGCATAAGACAGGAATTTAGTCGCAGAACAGAAAGCTGACACATGCACAGAATTTATTAGAGTTATCATTCACTTAGTGATACAAGGAGACAAAGGCAATTTCCATTTGCTTGTATCTAGCTAGTCTGGGAATAATAAGGTAAAAGAAGCCTATTATTAATTAGCTATTGGTAAGTGAGAATATCTTAATTTCTAAAGTTATTAAATTTTTTCTCACAAAAGGAATTAAACCAAATGTACAGATAAGTGATTCCTTATTTCTAAACAGCAAATTGTGGATAAATATTGTGCTATTCTCCTAATCCAACTGCTGACCTCCTATTTTTTGATCTACTCGGTGGATAGTCTGGAAACATCACAGTGGCTAAGGGCTAGGAAGACAGTGTAGGAGAAGAGCACTAGATGGGGATAGTAGAAAGTGGCTCTTGCGTGGTTGAGGGACTGGTGCCATTAGTATGTAGGCACAGTTTATTAAGGTAATGCATTGAGATAGCCTCTTGCTTCTTTAGCAATTGCTGTCATCGCAGAGAGAATTCCTCCTTCACCACCCGCATTAATCCCAGACTGGCTGATTCGGATGACACAGAGCCTAGACCAAGTAAAATGTACCGTCATTTGCCTTTAAACTGGAAAATTAAATTTTCTAAGGATAATTATTGCCATGGATGACACAGATTGAAACTTTCATTTACATATGAAGATCGTATAAATCAATTAGAAATTTTTACCAAGAGTTTCACAAATACAATGCCCTTGAACCAACTCATCCCACATTCAAGACTCCATCCAGTGCAGAGGCATAAAGGAGATTTGTACCTGTATATAGCAAGGGTAATCAAAACGCGTAGTGAATGATGAAATTAAAAACTGTTACGGTGAGACACTGCCATTCATCCCTCTCTAAACGTTTTCCTTCACTTCAAACACTTAGCAGTACCTCACTGTTCCTCCCACTTTCCGCAGCAGTTCCTGAAGTCCTTTTTTTGCGTGTATATATGAAGTGTGATTTTAAAAATGCAGTGAGTGTTGCTGCCAAGCGCCACCCGATGGACAGACAGGCTTATAAAAACATCACGGTCTGTGTTCAGTGCCCTGGATTTGGCAACATGCCACTTCTGGCTCTTCCCCAAATTCAAAATGACCTGAAAGGTAAATGTTTTGAAACCACTCAGGACATTGAGGCAGCCAGGACAGCACAATTAAAGACACAGGCAAAGGACTTCCAGAAGGACTTTGGAAAGTGGCAAAGACGCTGGAGTAAGTGTGGTCAAGAGAGGGAGAATATTCTGAAGGGGGTTAGCGGGGATGTCTTTTACTATAGCAGGCTTTTTTTATTTAAACACTTACTGCATCTTTCCATCACACCTTCTACATAATAACTGAAATCATAAAAAATAAAAATGACCTACAGGCCCCCAAGAGGAAATCCTTTAAATCATACACTATAACATTATATAAGTTTAAAAAAGTTTTTTTTTTTTTTTTCTTCAGGATTTAAGAATATCAGGGCTGGGGATTTAGCTCAACGGCTCAAGCACTTGCCTGGTAAGTGTGAGGCTGTGAGTTCAATTCCCAGTACCAAGAAAAAAAAGAATTTAAGAATATTAGATTTTGATCCATTATTAAGTTTTTAAAATGTAAGAATAAAATTTGCTTTAACAGTATGGTTTCTGTGCACATCTATACATTGAAAGATAAAATACACTAAAATGTTAAGAATTTTCTCTCAGAGGTACAATTACAACTGAATTTTTTTCTTTGTGCTTTTTTGATCCCTTAAATTATCCACTATGATTACATATAACTTTGAACTATTTTTACAAATATAATTAGTGAATAAAACATTTCTATATAATTTTCACATTCATGTCCAGCTTTGCTGAATTTTAATTAATTTTTCCATTGAATAAAATATTTTCTGTTTCAAGAAGAGTAGACAGTAGGTATGGTCACTAAGGCATTGCATATTGAAAATTTTCTACTGAAGGTTCCAGTTATAAAAGGTAGTGGACTAAGTGCAGGATTTTCTCCACTGTTGCTTGATATTTAATATTACATAAGTCTTGAGATTTAATGAGGCAGACCTAAGTTTTGAGCCACTGAAAGTCACCTGTCTGATTTTGGTTTTGCCTCCTCTTATAGTATTTTCAATATTATTAAGATTATAAAAGCTTTGGGTCCATTTTGTACTAATAACATCCATCACACAGAGACTTATTTAATTTGGAAGTCATGCACCTGGAATACGCAATGTGTGTGGTGTCCATACCATGCCCATGTATACTGCCCCTCAGATCAGAAAACGTTCAGGTTCATTGTCAGTATTCAGGCTACAACTATCTAGCTGAAATTATAGATCTTCATGTTGACTAGTTCAGTGGTACAGTAGTCAGAGTTCTGTTTCTGGGACAAAAATACCAGAGATAATCCACTTAGAAGTGGAAAGATTTTCTTTTTGGCTTGGGGTTTCACAGTCTTAAATTCATGGTCATTAGGCCTCATTAGTTTGGGGCTATAGTAGCACATTAAGTCAAGTCAGGAGTTTGGGGGAAGGGAGTCTATTCACATAGCCAAGACACAAACAATCAAGAAGGGCATAGAGTCCCAATACCCTTCTCACGGGCACATTTCCATCGCCTAACTTCCCTCAACTAGGCCCCAACACTTAGAGGTTCCACCACTTCCCAACAGAGCCACAGGCTAGATACTGACCCTTTAGCATATGGCCTTTGGGAGACACTTAAGATTCAAACTATTGTATGTAAGCCTCCATAAAAATCAGTATAGTGGTGTACACCTGTAATCCCAGCAGTCAGGAGGCTGAGGCAGGAGGATCACTGCAAGTATGAGGCCAGCCTGGGCTACACATTGAGTTTAAAGCTAGTCTGAACCACATAGCAAGACACGGCCTCCAAAAAACAAACAAAAAAACAAAGAAAGAAAGAAAAAAAACCTCAACTGTGGCGTATTAAGTCATGCATTAAATATCATGTTTCTCTTACGTGAGAAACCTAAAATATAAACAAGTACATGTATAAAAGATAATAGGAAGTAGAGAGAGAGAGAGAGAGAGAGAGAGATTTTGCAAATGGGAAGATGATTAGGAGTTGGGGGAAGGGTGAAAAAAGAACTGAGTTGTGTGCATGAACCAAATCTCCAAGGGAATGTGATCACAATATACTACAAATAGGTACTAGTAAAAATGAAAATCAAATAACAACAGAAAAATCCATGGAGTATAATCTGTGAATGGGTCTTTCTAAATCTTACGTTAGCTTTCCTTCACACCTTGTTGAGTTGTAGCTACCGAAGATTGCTGTAGTCAAAAAACCAATCAACTGCAAGTGAGAATTACTTGATTCCAGAGATCACAGAGCATTGCAGGTAAGGTACAAACTTGAGCTATGCAAACCAATCTTTTGATGTCATAAATATCTTTCTTACCACATGAGTTACATTGACTTTGCCACCTCACCACTTTCTTAGTAGAAAAATCTTGTATTTTTTGTAGGCCACACTAGCAGAGAGGCAAATAGAATATTCATCAAGAAATATGCAATGTTTTGTTTTGTTTTCAGGTCCCTCGGTCCATGAAGGTGGTCTTTTGGAATTTTCACATTTATTGGATATCCTTCGGGTGATTGAATGTGTGGGGTGAATTCAAAGTTGAGTCTGTTCTACCACCTCTGTATCTGTTACTATTTTATTTTGCTGCATTGAAGCCTTTCGATGAGGTATTCTGCCACACCTCAGCTGTAAGAGCTCCTCATTGCTATCACTATTTCTATTGTGTTCTGTAATAATATCACCCTGCTTGCCAAGGGGACAGTCATCGAATATTACTAAGCAATTCCCACTGCAAGTGCTTATTTGCTGCTACTGAGCACTTCAGCCATGCAGCTGCAAAAAATGTTGTGTCCTAAACAACAGCTTACAGAATTTTAAAGAAAATAAGTTCTCCAAGTTTTTTTTTTAAAACCCCTTTCCAGCACAGTTGTGGAAATAAAACTACAAACAGATATTTTGTTGCTGCATCGTTTCAAATCCTAGCTGTCTTACTTTGGGCAAGGAACTTAAAACTCTCTACTTTCTCCTGCCCCTAAACTTTGTAATGTAGTAATAATAACAGCTCGTGTGGCTGTTTGGATGTGTAAATTCATTTATTCCTTGATTTAAACATTTCAGTTCTTTCTAAAAACTGTCACTAAGTGAATACCCATTATTTTTTTAAAAATCCACTGGCTTACATGGGAAATAATTATTCCAATTAGGTACCTCCCTAAAAATTGAGTGCATTTGAGATATTCAGTACAAATCTTGATAGAATTTGTCATATGGAAATTAGACACCATAAATTCTCTGTATGAGATGACATAGATGTGTAGCTCATGGAGCCGTGCTTCAAAGGAAACTATCAATAAAATATAGGAAACATTATGAAGAAAACATTTAAAGTTGCTGAAGAGATTAAGTTTTCCAATAACATCTGAAGTGCATATTAATTAATATGGTGCTAGATACACTAATTGATACATTAATTGGGAAGTATATCACATACAATTTGAGCTAAGAAAAGTACAAAGAAGTTTTAAGAAGGTGGAATAGACAAGTCACTGAAAATATAAGCTTTAAAATATACAAAGAAAAAATATAAATGAGTCAAAACACAATTCTTGAAGATTTTGGCATCACTTCATCATAGAAATCTAGTAGTAAAAATAATACATAAAATTATATGGAGAATTTTTAAAAATTTTTAACGTCATTGTAAAACATACATTCTACATTTCATAAATATAGACTAACTCTTTTCATAGTCCCTTAGGACAAATTTATTAAAATTAACCATAAAATAACTTTCAAGGAAAAATTAAGAAACCTAATGTAAAGAAATGCAGATGTACTGTGAATACCATATTAATTAGTGACATTAATATAGTTGAGATAAACTTAATGGCAACAACAAATTAAATACATGAAGAATACTGACAAAATAAGTAGTGATATTATTAAGTATTCTGGTTTTTTAAAAGGAATTAAAAGACAACTAGGAAAATCAAGTTGTTAATAAACTTATAATCAAATATTTATTATTTTAAAATAGCTATATTTTTATCTATTTTGAGACAAATGATTCCTTAATGTAAGAATGGCTCCAAAGAAAAAAGTACATACAGATTATATATCCATTGGGGGAATGACTATGAAAAAAGTATTTTAAAAATTATTTGAATACAGATCTTCATCTAGGAATTTAGCCTATGGGGACAATTGAATATGTAGCCTATAACTAGGAAATTAGGCAACGGACATTCATGACAGTGTTGTTTGTGAGAATAAAATACTGAGAATAACTTAATTTCCCTAATAGAGCATTAGTTAACTGAATTTTGATATGTTTATATAGCTTTAAGAAATCATGTTACTGAGAAAGATTTAATGGCACAACAGTATATTTACAATACATTTAGAAAGCCAAGTTATTAAGCTCTTGTAAGATATATTCCACTTCTATGAAACGTGTATACAAAATGTAACTGTACACTGAATTCTTAATTTAATTGGAAATGTGGACAATTTTAAGTTTTTACATCTGCTTTGTTTTTTAAGTTTTCATTAGTAACATATGTGGTGAAAATGGTGACCCACTAAGCTTTTAAAGATCTGTCTCCAATTTTAAAACATTTAAGAAACAAGTCTTCAAGCTAGCAGTGCCACCTGCTGATCATACTGGGACTGTTTCTTCAGGAAAAAAAAAGTTCAGAATCTTAAAAAGTCAGTAATTGTTGAAAGTAAATATTATAAAACACTTAAGCAGAATTTAGAAAAAGAAATCTTGGGAAATTTACCTAGTTTAACTCTTTTTTAAAAATTTTTATTTGAAAGAGAATAAAACAAAAGAGGGCAGTACAGAGCAGATCAGAACAGGACAACATAGGCAACACAGTACTTTACATTAAGACAACCGGACATCAACAGTGGCTAACACCATATCTCTTACTCTGCTATAGTTGAGCATAGTTTCAAATACAATAATATCAAACATAACACAATAGTATAAAGCCATGCATAGAGTGAAAGAATTACGGGGCTTTCTGAACCAAATAACAGAAAATGATCAGTGGGTACTATAATATCTCATTTTCAATAAAAATAAATTTTGTTTAAACTATCACACATATTCAAATTCCAGTAAGACACAATGTGATAGATAGAACCAATGGTAGTAGAATGAAAGAAGCATGGTAGGACTTCTAAGAAGGATGATATTAAATCAGCAATAGCTGTCATAATGTTTTGTTTTCTTCAAAACAGCTGTTCATATCATCACGCATGATATAGTCAAACAAAACAGGATAAAACCATTCCAACTGATGATTGAAAACTTTGAAAGACTTCGAAGCTATGAGATGGGGACGCATGCTTACCATAAAGTCTAACATACTCTTATCAAATCTCATACTAGGGAGACTATATGGTATTTATCCTTGTGAGTTTGGTTTATTTCGCTTAAGAGAATGGTCTCAAGTCGTGTCCATTTATTTATAAATATCTCGATGTGATCATTCTTTATAGCTGAGTAGTACTCCATTGTATAAAAATGCCACAACTTTTTTATCCATTCCTCAGTTGATGGGCACTTAGGTTGTTTCCAAGATCTGGCTATTACAAATTGTGCTGCTAT
>PVJX010016902.1:9615-39493 GCA_004027295.1 Dolichotis patagonum
CCCCCCCCCCCCCGCGCAGGGTACAGTGGCTCTCAGCCCTCCATTCTTCCTTCTCCAAGGTGTGTGCCCTGCTAAGAGACTTGAGCGCTCCTAGCAGTAAGTCTATTAACTGCCCCCTCCTGCCCCACTTATACAGAGGGAACAACTAAAGATAGTCCTGTGGAGAGCCTGCCCACACTGTTTTCAGTCTGCTCTATTGCTCTGACTTGTTCCAATTTCTATAGATAGGAGGTTGTTGGGTTGACAAATATCCTCAAATGACCATCTCTAGCGTAGACATTAAACCAGGCCTCAGACTTTGTCCCCCTCCTTTGGCAGTGTGCCAACCAGAGCAGACTAAATAAAATCCAGCTTCCTGCTTGTTTCACTGTTGTGAATGCTACTCTTCTTTTACTGGGTTTTGGGGACCATTGCAGAAGACTACCTAATCCTTTGTGGCAGTGGAGATTAAAAAGCAATAGCAAAAACTCTGTTGCTGATTCAACTCCAGTTTTACTAGGAATTGTGTTTGTGAATATTTGTGGGTCACCTTTTTATGATTGTGGTTTTCAGGGAGTGAAGGAGACAAAGAATGTAGCAGCTCTGATGCCTGAGTTAAATTCCAAGTCAGGGCAGTGCAGGCCGTGCAGGAATGCAGATATTAATCTACTGATTCTTTAATGAGTTCCTAATACCTGCCAGACACTGCTATAGGTGCTGTGAAGGAGTAGGTATATGTCTGTGTTCCCAAAGCTACCAGAGCCTTTGTTTTAATAGAGAAAGGCATCTAAATAACCACAATTTAGTAGAACTAAGTGCTGTGAAAAATGAAACAGGCGACAAACTACAGCAATGACAGTCAGTGTTGGCTTGGGAATCACCTAAGGGTCTTTAAAGGTGGTGTATCCCCCACCCCATCCTTATTGACTTGTTCTGGCCTTGACATTAGAGTTTCTAATGAGCTCATTACAATAAAGCCTGAGAAGCACAGACCTCGCCAGGCAACCCGGGAAGTGTGTTGCTGCAGTGCATTGGCAGGAAGTCTAATTAGTGCTGGCATCCTGGAGAAAGAGGTGAAAAAACACAAAACAGATCGAGTTCAGTAACTGCGCCTGGGCCTGGCAACAAACACACTCCTACCAGCCCCACCATTCTTGCTCCCAGATGGATTGAAGGCAGGGCGGCCATGTGTTTTGTGCCCAGGGTTGGCAATAGGGAGGCGCGCTGGTGCCAGTGGACTGTACCTCTGCATAACTAAAGTATGTGTAATCTTCCGGCGGCTCTTTCTGGATCCGGGGAGTGGTCTAGAAGAACTGTGCTGCGTAACATCCTAGCTCTCAACTGCTTGAGTTACTCTGCCTGAAAAGCCCCTCCAGGAAAGGTAGGGGGTCCCTCTGTAAGAAGTGCAAGGAATCCAGATCTGTCTTTGTTATCCTCCTGCGTTTCCTAACTCCCACACAGCATTTTTCTGCAGATGGAATTAAACGAAAATAACCATGGATGACACTCTAAAGGAGGACAGAGAAAAGCAACCAAGAAGAATGAGTATTCACTGGCATTAGAGGGGGCCAGCACTAGTGGTGGTAGGAAATCTGTGAGCTCATTGGAATAAGGAATGCTCTTCAAGCACTGATGAGCCCTTTACCCTTTTCACCAACTCCACCTTTCCCACATTTGCTGCCTCTGGAAAGAGGCTCTATAGCACAAGCGGAAACAAAAGGATATGAGGAGCTTCTGATTCTAAAATGGGTTCTCAAAATAGACCCATGCAGATTTTAATTACTTTTTTCCCAGTTGCAACCAGGACAGATGTTGGCAACAATTCTCCTCACACTTTATTAAAATCATTTTGTCCCTGGCTTTATGCTGCACGTCTTTTAGGAGCTTCTGGGAAAGAGAGAGCTGGTAGAAATAAAATACGCTGTCTCAGCTGTGTCTCCCAGAATTTGTAAATGAGGTAAACTGGGAACTCTTCAGATGCCTGGTGAGAATGAGCCTGTCTCTTCCCAAATGCTGGGAGTTAAACAGCGCTGGGCTGTTGAAGGGGGGTAGGTCTTCCGTGGAACTTGGGCATCGAGAAATTGAGGACAGTGGTCTACTGCTGGTGAAATTATATTTCTTGGAACCATTTATCTGGTACCCAGGCAAAGTGCTTTACTGTTCTGCTACCAAGGACACGTTTCCATTTGCCCAAGAGGGATGAAACGTCCATCTTTCTCTGAGTTGAGGAAAGGAGGCATATATATATATATATATATATATATATATATATATATATATATATTCGGAATGGTATTTAGAATTTAGTCTGTGCCGTGAATTAGGTTTAAATTTTCCTTTCCAGAGGCTATTTTCTCTTGATTATTTAGCAGAAGTTAATTTATCGGTTTATCTGATGCAGCCAGTCTGTGCCAGTCAGTGGTACATTATGGTTAGATAACCTCACCTGGAAGCAGAAGGACTTGGTCAGGGACAGTCTAGACCCCACAGAAGAATTCACTATTTATTGTCCTCCCTCCCCTCATTAACAGCAAATAAAGTCTTTCTCAGAAACCTGCCATCTGTAGAGCAGTGTTCCCTGGTAAAGTACTCAAGCAGAGGATCTGCCTGTGTTATTCTAACGGGCTAGCCGGCTGGAGTCCCCGAATTCAGAATCGTCTGTATTTTTGGAAATCCCAGTTCGGTTTTCTCCGGTCTGTCTGCCTCTGGCTCCCAGAGACTTACATAATGTAATTTGCTTGCACGTGTTGTCTAATCCAGAGGGTGAGTTTGGGCCATGTGAGCTCAGCTTAGAACTGTCAGGGGTGAGGTGCCAGACCTCAGCACCACCACCTCCAGTGCCCACGTCTTTTGGACGTTCCTGATTGGAGCAGAGAGAAGCCAACGTGTGTAGAGGAGGAGGGCTCTGAGGCACAGTGCGGGCCGGGTGCTGCTGAGTGAAAGAATGCACACACCTGCCCCAGCAAGCTTTGCCCGGTAGCCACCCTGCTCTGGTTCCGTGGACTGTCACCTGGCAGGCCTGAACAGTTGTGCCATAGTGGACTGCCAGGAGCCTACTCTGTCTCCTGCTTGTTGCTTTCTTCCTGGGAGCCCTGCAGAGCCCTCTCTTCCCAGGGCTTATCCCAGGGTAGTTGAAAATAACAGAGCATTTCCCTAGGGCAAGAGGCAGAAAACCTGGATCTCAGAGGAGAGGGAGAGAGAGAGAAAGAGAGAGAGAGAGAGCAAGAGAGTATACAGTAGAAACATCTGAAGCAAGGACAAAAGCCAGAAGCAAAGTCCATTTCCAGAAATGTACAAATGAATCACCAGGTGATCTTGTAAAAATGCAGGCTCAAGGTCTGGGATGGAACCTGAGGTTCTGCGTTCACAGCCAGCTTCGAGCCTCAGACCACACTCAGGGGACCACATTGGCCTTTGGTTTGGGCTGTGCTACTCCCTAATGGCTGAGCCCTGGACAGCATAGCTCCTTGCTGCCTGCACAGATACAGTGGATCCTGGTGCCCAAGAATGAACACACTGGTCAGGTGTGGTAGCACATGCTTATAATCCCAGCACTCAGGAGGCTGAGGCCGGAGTATCGCCATGAGTTCTAGGCCAGCCTGAACTATAGAGACCCTGTCTCAAAAACAAAACAAAACAAAACAAAAAAAAAAAAACCACTGACCCAGGCAGATCACCTGGGGACATATTCTGGCCATTTAGTAGGTATTTGATGTGCAAGTTATTTACTCTCTCTGTGCACCAGTTAACTCATCTGTAAAATGGGAATAAAAATAGTTCCCACCTCATAGTGCTGTTTGAGAATTAAATGAGAACATACGCAAAGTGGTGCCAGGTGCACGTTGAATGCTTATTAAATGTTGTTGCCAGTATTGAATTGCTGGGTTCAGAACTGGGCCTTCTTCTGCTCCTTCCTATCCTAGCGGTAGACATCTCTGTCAGAGTGAAAAGGCCTCTCTTACGTGTACTAAGAGAAGAGCAGAGAAGCTAAATGAGGCCTAAAAATAAAGCTCCCTGGAGGCAGATTACAGCATGTTCCGGAACCTAGATTTCAAGTGCATTTGAACCTTACTTATGGCTTCGAATCAGAGTCCGGTGCAGCCTGGTGGACTGCGTGGCAGGACATTTTGGAGAGCCTCAGGTACAGGAATCTGCCCTAAGCTTGTGGAATTTAGATCGCCACTTGTCCCTATGCGTTCTACCTGATGCTGGTTTCAGGTGACAGGCTATTTCATGGGCCTCTTATTGTCCTTCTGGGAGGAGTAATGAGACCTAGAGAAAGGCAGTGCCATCGCCATCGCTGTCACACAGATGGTTAGCATTCAGTGGGTATCAGATTTTCAAAGGGGGAATTCACAGAGGCGGAGCTTTCAGTTTGCATACAGCAACATTCACCTGTCAGTCTCCCATCATTCACCCTGCTTGCTGTGTATGGCTAACATGATGCTTGACCCCAGTCCAGGGCTCAGCTCCTGCTGGAATGTGGGCCTGCCACTTTCGCCATGGGATTGTGCCCTATTGTGTACATCAGAGGCGGCAGCCGTGGCTGGTTCTGGTTACAGCTTGGGCACTGTCACTGCTCGATAAGCCACCAGGGGTCAGGGGCTGCAATGTGCTGCAGAGGAGGTACAAGGTTTCGTTGCACTGGAAATAAAATCTGGTGACTCCTATTATTGACAGAGACGAAGGATGCTGGGGAGAAGCCAAAGCTAGATAGCAGGCTCCTCAGAGGACTTGTGACAAGGCAGGGTGCCCTAACAAGGCATAGCCCTGAGGAGGAACAGCAGAATGTCAGCATGTGAGGCTTGCGTCCATCATGGCACTGGATTCCAAGCTCGGGGCTGCAGGTCTCACCCTGGAGCGCGCCAGCACAGCAGTGAGAGTCTAGAAATGCAGCACAGAGAAGAAAACATGGGGTCAGAGTCTGACCGACCTGGTATCAACTCTGGCACTTAATAAAGCTATGATCTTAGGTAGATAACTCCGGTTTCTCATTGCTTCATCTATACAATGGGGAAAGTTTGCTTCAGACTGTCTTTAGGAATTAAATGAGGAAATGCACTTAAAAAGCATGACAGATGTAATCAAATTGATAATCTGAGGAGGGAAGCACGTGAGGACACTTCTTACTGTGCACACTTTTGTCCGTGGGGTTTTGAAACACATGAATAGTTACCTGGTTAAAATGTTAATTTAAAAATATCCACTGGAGGTGCTCATCAGAGGTTAATTTCCTGTCCTTTCTCCTGGCAATTCTGCTCTCCTACAGCGGCTCTTGAATATCCATAGCGCCCTCCCACCCCAACTCCAGTATGTTTGATACTAAGTCCCTTGTCTCTCCTGGGATGAGAACTCGACAGTGAGTCTCCTGCCAAACGGAGCGCTGGGCCTGGGGACCCAGCCCAGGCCGTGTGTGATGGTAGCTTTGGAAACTCGCAGCCCAAAAAGCATGAAAGGCAAGGGGGTCACCAGCCTGGGCAGGCAGGACTGGGGCTGTCTGCTCCTCTACTGATGGAGCCTGATTTCTTCCACGGCATGATGTCGCAGGCTCTTTGAAGGTGACTCTCCTCCGTTCTGTCATTTGGTTTTCACACCACGCATATCGTCGCATACCTCACGAGAGGCTAAGAGCATAGAGGACTCTTGTCTCTGATCACTCACTCGGAAACAGAGCAGGAAGGGCGGCTCACGTTTGTCCCCTAGTTCTTTGTGCCACGCTCTGGGCTGAACATTTTTCTTACATTATCTGGCGTTCTTCTCATAGCAGTTCTTACAGTAATTCCTTCCTGCAGGTGAGAAAACAGGCCAGAGTGGTGCAGGCACTGCTCGAGTCACATGACCAGGAGGCAGCAAGGCCAGGATTCCCTCCCGGGCCACACTGACCTACCGGTTTGTCCCTCCTGGGCTGGGCCCCAGGCGTCCTGCTCAGCACAAAGTGGGCCAGTTGGCTATGTTATGCGACCCCTCACAAAGCCTCTGTGGCCCCTGCAGGTTTCTGCTGCAGTCTCTGGAGGACCTGGACACGAGTTTAAGGAAACTCAATTCGCGCCTGTTTGTGGTCCGGGGACAGCCAGCGGATGTGTTCCCAAGGCTATTCAAGGTGAGCATGCGGGCCAGAGAAGATGGGGAGATGATGCTCCTGGGTTTCCCTGCAGGCACAGTGAGGTGTTGCTCCGACTGAGGACATGGAAATGTCAGGGCTGGTGGGGCCATCAGATGCTAGGGAAGTGGGAAGCAGAGGGGCTGATGAGCTCGTGGGCAGGGTGGAAACTGTTAAGGAAAAGCTTGTTCGAGGCCAGCGACTTGTTGGAGAGCTCCCAGCTCGGTCCAGACACGCGATGCAGTCATCCATTCCACCAGGGTCCCCTGGCCTCCTTAGATGTTTTCTTGGCTCAGGCCACTAAGATGTAATAGGGCTCCCGCTATGCCAGGACTTGGAGGGTGGGGTTTCCTGTCTAGCCAGGGCTATTTCCTGTCTTGCTTTTCATGGCTTCTAGGGATAAAAGTCACTTTTCCAAGGGAGCCTGCCTGTTTCTTCCCAGTGATAAAATCTTCACCGGGGTGCCACATAGCCTTCTGCGTGCCTTTTGGGAGTGGCAGCCTGTTCTCTCTCAGTCCTTTAAAAAGCATGTTTTCAGGCCAAAGAGAGACAAGTACTCATAGGCAGAGGCAGGAGAAGCCTGATGTCATCGTTCACTTCTCGTCCCCACCCCCACAATTACCCACACGCATACAAACCACTCAGTACTAATAATCACCAACATCCACCCGGGGCTGGGCCAACACTGTGAGTCAAGACCATTTCTAAAGCTCACATGCACTCACCCACCCTGCAGCAGTTCTGGGGGAAGCACAACTCCCCGTTTCACAGGTGAGAAACAGTTAAGGTCGGTCACAAAGCTAAAAAGTCACCCATCCAGAGCTGCGTCCTCACCCATGTACCACAGAAGACATTCGCTGGGCTGGGCATAGCTCAGTGGCGATTGC
Organism: Dolichotis patagonum; assembly: GCA_004027295.1. NCBI lineage: Eukaryota > Metazoa > Chordata > Mammalia > Rodentia > Caviidae > Dolichotis > Dolichotis patagonum. Next base: position 16,582 of record PVJX010016902.1, read on the forward strand.
TTGCCGGGCAGCCCACCGCCTGGGATTGATCTTCAGCACAAAAGGGAAAACATGTTGACTTTCTTATCCTTCTGCATTGCTCCTTTCTTCCCTAGCACCTCAGAAGCCAACCCACTTACAGCTAAGATAATGGACCACTCACTCATTCAGTCAGTCGTTGTATATTTGTCGAGCTTCTACTATGCACTAGGCCCCATACCAGGTAGCAGGGTAACGATGATGAGTGAGGCAGCAGGGTTTCTGCTCCAAGTTCCCACAGTAATGAAACCAGGCAGGTAATGGGCAACCTCAATGCCATGCGATAAGTGCTCTGTTGAAAAAGGACACGGCTCAGGAGAATCATAAGAAGGAAAGAGGGTATCCTTTAATAATAGTGCTGTTAGTATTCACAGGGGCATGTACATAGCGGTATGGTCTATATGGTCCTGTAAGCACAGTAGCACAGTACCTGGGATGTAGGAAGAGCTTGGTAAATGTGTAGTGCTTCCTTCGGGGGGGGGGGATTGTCCACCCGCTGAGGACCCACTCTTCCTTAAGCAGGGCTGCGTCAGGACCAGATCAGCCTGGCCACGTCTGGGACACTTACTCCCTAGGTTTAGAGCCTTGAGCGACCATGACTAGACTGTGTTTGTCTTCTTGCTAGCTGCCCGTCAGGCTCTCAGGATATGTCCCTGTAGCCTTTCACTCTTTCACTGGGCCTGCTTACCGTGGTGTTGCTGAGAGACCTGGACATCCCTACCAGAGGTGACTCAAGACTTAAGAATTCCCCCTCAAGCTTCCGGCTCCTCTGGTCTAATTTCTCCTAACTGGGGTCTAATACTCACTCCTCCATTCCAAGCCAGAGAGCTGGAGCTTGTTAGCTCTGTTTGTTCCTGGCCTCAGCAGCGTTGCTGTGGAAACAGTGAAGACACTTCACATAGCATGAGTTTACCAAGAAAACTAGGCCACAAGTTTTTAGGCTATGAGGAGTCCTGGGAAAGGCTTGCCGAGCAGATGGGAGGTGGCGGTCCTGTCCCCTCCTGCCTCCACTGTGAGTCAGCGCCTCTTTCTGGTGATGAGGGGCTCCCCTGGGAGCCCTGTATTTATAGCTTCCTGGGGTGTTCTCTTACCCCAGGGGTAGTACAGCAAGTGCACAGGGCTCCCCGCTTTCCTGACAATGTTGCTGTGATGCCACTCGCCTTGCTGGCCACCTCCTCACACTTCCTCAGCCTCAGTACTTGTCACTTTAATCAGCGTCCCTTGTGTGTTCCTCAGCCATTCTTCTGGGGCCAGACGCTGGCTCTGTCTGCGCCCAGGAAGGAGGTCCTGCCCAGCGTCCCTCACATCCCCACATAGCACTGAACATGACAGTCTCTCCCTGCAGGAATGGGGGGTGACCCGCCTGACCTTTGAGTATGACTCCGAGCCCTTTGGGAAGGAACGAGATGCAGCCATCATGAAGATGGCCAAGGAGGCTGGTGTGGAGGTGGTGACCGAGAACTCCCATACCCTCTATGACCTGGACAGGTAAGGAACAGGTCAGGTAACCCATCACGAGGGCTGGCGGTTTGGCCCCTGCTGAGCAGAGCTCTGGGAGGTTTGGCCATAGGCCACTGGCTCCTAGGGTATGGCATTTTCTAAAGCTAGGGCCTCTAGAGCAGGTCACGAGAGCATATAACCTGATTTGGGTGGCAAGGAGGCTAAGTAGGCCAAGACATGGGAGGTTGAAGGGCCCTCCTCAAGATCTTCATAAGTCTGCTCCTCACTCAACTGCTCCTGCTCCTGTGGGCTGCTTTGTGCACCCCACTTTTGTCGTGCTGTCAGTGCTGCCCTCTGTCCTTGGCAGATCCCTGGTTTTGTAGGCCTCGAGTCTATCCTGAGGGTGAGCCCTAGCTCTGGGTTTACAGGCGTGTATCTCGATGTTACTTGGGGGCTCTAGAGATCTCTGCAGGGACCTGGTAACCACAGAGGGACTGCCTGCCGGTGACAGACCTCTGTGCCTCCTCCCCTTTTTCCTCCTGCTGCTGCCAAGCTGGCAGCCACCACTGGTCCCTGCCCCCTCTCCCCAACTGGGCCGCCTGCCAGGAGGCCGGGTCACACAGCTGCGCACGTGAGCCCGGCCTCAGAAGGAGAAGCGGCCACGTGCTGGGGTGGGGGGACTGCAGAGCAGCGCCAGCCCTGTGTCTCGGCTCACGGAGGGCCAGCGGAGAGAGCCAACAGGGAACAACTCAGCAGCCAGCCGGGCCTTGCGTAAGCTGCTTCTTGTCCAGCAGGACAATCTGGCCGCAAACTGTTCCACTTTATCCTAGTATGAACAGCCTCCGTCTCATCCTGACCTCCCATATCCACTTTTTCTTCTTGCATGAGTGCAGTTAGTTCACCCACTCGTGGAAAATACTTTGCAGACCACAGAGCTATTTAGGTGTCAGTTGTTGCTGTTCCTCCCCGCCAGCCTCCCCATTCTAACAAGCAGGGCCAGCAGCAGGAGGGTCTTCAAGAAAGGAGCACATTTGCTGCTCTCCTCACACTTCTCCAAGGCTCCTGCTGGGAGGAGAGGACTACAGTGTGGGCCGATAGGCCAAGGTCCAAGAAGGCCAGGGGGAACTTTTCTGTGGTTAGAGAGACACAGTCAGTCTGTCTTTAGGCGGCTCCACGTGGACCTTGCTTTGGCCCTGCCTCTCTCTATTACCACAGGCTCCTGCTCCAGCTCGTTGGGCTTCATTTTCCCTCTTGGTAAAATGGAGATGCAGCCCCCGTTCCCCCCTCCTCCCTACTTGGGTGGGACCTATGAACAGACAAGGAGAGCCACCCCCAAAGCCTTCAGAGTTGGGGCTCTTTTTGGGTGGGCAGGGACTGAGAACAAAGGGCCTTGGAAGTGATGCCAGGTGTGCTTCGGGTCCCCAGGATCATCGAGCTGAATGGGCAGAAGCCGCCCCTTACTTACAAGCGCTTTCAGGCCATCATCAGCCGCATGGAGCTGCCCAAGAAGCCGGTGGGCGCGGTGAGCAGCCAGCAGATGGAGAGCTGCCGGGCGGAGATCCAGGAGAACCATGATGACACCTACGGCGTGCCCTCCCTGGAGGAGCTGGGTGCGTGTGTCTGCCTAGGCCCCTCATGCAGCTGCTTTCATTCATGGAAAGCAACTTATTAGGGTTTCCTTCTCTGTCAAAGTAGTGCATGTTATTATAGAAGGTTTGGAAAGTACAGCAACAAAGTGGAAATAACCTCTGTCCCCCGACCTCCGATAACCGCATTAGTTTTGGAATGTTCCCTTCCAGTCTTACTGCTGTGCGTACTCATGCAGTTTTCTGTTTCTGGCTCCTTCCACTTTTGTGTTCTCCCCTCAGACAGTACAGGCACTCTCTGATCGGGTGTCAGTGGCTTCTCAGTACAGGGTGACCAGCATTGTCTCTGTGTACTGACTCTGCCCCCCCTAACTCCCTCCATCTCTGGATTGAACACAGTTAACTTTTCTGACCTGGGAACCATACTCATTGCCTGCTTATCCAAAAGGGCAAGAAGTCCAGGATTGTTCCCACCTGCCCAGAATGCTGAGGACCCGGGAGAGGGAAGGCAAGGGAAACAGGAGGAAATAATGAGAGCTGGAAGAGAACGGAGATGACCTAGAAAATCTGTTGGTTTCAGTAGCACCAAACAAGAATTGTGGTTCTGTCCTCACAGAGTGTAAAGAGAAGGTCGGGTGTCTGCGCTATGAGGGTGGCTGACGTGGCCTGACCTCCAGGCCTGTGACTGGCTCCTCCTCTTATAGGGTTCCCCACTGAAGGACTTGGCCCTGCTGTCTGGCAAGGAGGAGAGACAGAAGCCCTGGCCCGCCTGGATAAGCACTTGGAACGGAAGGTATGAGCCTTCAAACTGTAGGCACTGGTGCCCGTGCAGTAGGGGATATGGTGCAGGCTGTGTCCCTTGGTGCCCCTTAGTACCAGTTGGTTGGAAGGTGAAAAAATCCTCCCAGTGGTGAAAATAGCAACCACAGAAGCAGGAGCAATAGCAGCTACCGTGTAGAGGCCTTCCCTCCTGCTGGTCACTGGGTGGTGCCTTTCTGAATTAAACACCTGCTTGCATTATTGCCTGTAATCTTTCCAGTAGCCCTGCAAGGTAGGTATTAGGCACCCCATTTTGTAGGTTATGGAAGTGAGGCTCAGCAAGGTGGAATAATTAGCCTGAGGTCACAGAGTTGCTAAGTGGTAGAGTGAGGCACTGGCCTATTGGGTGGAAAACTGGCACCAGACTGCCCTTCTTGTACAGTGTCTGTAGGCAGACTCCATACTAAGGGAGTATGTAAAATTAATTATTTTGTGTTGATGGGTCCCCCACCTTTTGTGGGGCCTCCTCCAGGGCTTTGGCTTTCATTTGCTTGGACCCAGAGAGCAGATTTCCCATTCTCTTGGCAAGAGAAGGACAGAGGCCCTGGCCCAAAGGCCCCCTGCCCTGTGACTGGGAGCAGCTGACCAAGAACCATTGGTTGTTAGTGCCCTGCCCCGCAAGCTGGCACTTAGAGTCACAGCTTCTTCTGTTGCTGCTTGGAGGGCAAAGCATTGTGCCTGGCAGCCAGAGGACAGCAGAGCCGGAAGCAGTCCCTCTACCCCAACTGGAAACGTGAGACCAAGGGCCATGAGAGGCCCGACTTTCTCTTGTACATCAAGAGCTTTACTCAGCAATTCTTGGGCTCGGTTTGGAAGCACAAGTTGGGTCAGCGGGGAAGAGGGTGGAGATGACAAATGGAATGGCAGAGTAAATGCTTAAAAATGTAAAGAGCTGATCTGTGTCTTCATGGGTTGTAGTTTTTGTCACCTTGAAGGCATTTTATAGAGGACTCTCTCAGATCACTGAGTCAGGAGTTATTTTTCCCCATATGCCTGGAGAGCCTTTTCTGTCATGGGGCCTCATGCCCTGGACCTGTTCTGTCCCAGGAGTGGCCGGAGGAAATACCGTGTGCTGCATACTGGGAGAACAGAGGTGCTAGGTGGACGAGAGTTGAACCTCTAACTATTTCAGTCTCCAGATCTGATGTGAGCAGCCTCTCACACCAGGATATCCTAGCTGCTACAAAGACTGCCAGACATGACAGGAATGGAATCCATCTCCGGAGTCTACTGGAAATGATGACGTTAAACACGGGTGATAAGGGGCTGGGGATTTAGCTCAGCCGCGTAATCACCTGCCTTGAAAGCATGTGGTCATGAGTTTGATCCCCGGTACCGATAAAAAAAATTTTAAAAATTGAAAAACCACAAGTGATAGATGTCCTTAGGGTTAGGAAAGGAGAAAGGGACTGTGGGAGTGACCAGCATGAGGATCACAGCAGTCAGTTCTTGTTTGCAGCCGTTAAAGGGAGGTTTTTAACACACACAACCAGGAGTCTAAATGGTAGCTTTCAGGCACAGCCGGCCTAGGTGTCCAAAGAATGTTGTTGGAAGGCACCTGCGTCTCTCGGTTCTGCTTTCTTCTGTCTTAGTCCATTCTCAGGCAGACTTTCCTTGAGCAGTGGCAAAGGTGGTCACCACGCTTGTCATCCTTCTGTCTGGCAACACCAGAGGAAGGTGTGTGCCTCTTTCCCACAAGCTTCAGGAAACGCGCCGAGGAGTGTTGCATCGGCCTGGCCTGGGCATGTGACTTTCCCTGACTCAGTCAGTGTGGCTGGGACCGGTGCTTCTGGCAAGTTGGGAGTAGCCTTAGTGCAACAGAGGCAGGTTGGCTCTCCTTAGGAAAATAGATGCTCTTCCAAAAATGGGGTGGGGAGGACTGGACAATCCTTAGCTCTGGGTCACGCACAGTCGATGAGGACAATCACCCTGATGTAAAGCTCTTCTGATTATATAATGCAGCCCCCAGTGATGGCACACTGACCACATTAATGGCATTAATGACCACCAGCATCACAGACAGAGACATGTGGGCTGTGTGTGCCCGGTTGGCTTCCCAAAGGGTCAGGCCCGAGTCCAGTGCAGCCTCTGCTATGAGCTACCCATGTGTAGGGACTCACTAACCTGCACCATGAGTGACCAGTCAGCATGTCCAGCCAGAGAACCTCCAGTCCACTGGTCTGGGTTCTTCCACAGAAGAGTACAAAGGAGAAAACAGGTCACTGAAATAGCACCAAACACGCATGGCTTAAAGGAGGAGAGGTTTATTTGGGCTCACAGTCGCCTGACTCCGAGGCAGCGCAGCTCGGCAGAGGGGCCTGTGGAGAAGAGCTGCTCATGCCGTGGTACCAGGAAGCAGAGAGAGAGGAGGAGCAGGGAGGGAGAGACTCCAAGAACCCCACCTCCACCAGCAAGTCAACTCTAGTCCCCTGGTCCAGCACCTTCCAGAAGCCCTCCTGTGAGCCCATGAGGCCCTTGTGACATTCTCCATTTAAACCGTAATGCAATTAAAATAAATATAACCTTTAAGTTGTTTCAATACCAGTACTAAAGTGTAGCATGTAGGGTGCATGTAAACATTTCAGGTGGTCAGGAAGTCCGGGTGGAGTCACTGGTCAGGGAAGCAGGAGATGGTTCTGGAGTGTCAGGCAAAGTCCTGTCTCTTGAACTTCAATGGTGATTGCATGGGTGTTGGCCTTGGAAGAACTCATTAAGCCTCGTGTTTGTGTGGGTTTCTGTCTGTGTTTCATTTAAAATAAAAAGATGGAAACAATTCAGGGTTGGGCATTGAGGCAGCGTAGGCTGTGCTGACCGAGATACCCAGTGTCTGTACCTGTGCCTCCGTGGGGACCAGAGGAAAGTTGCAGCGAACCAGGTAGCAATGGGAAGGACACAGGCTCCAGCTGCCAGGTGCAGAGAGAAGAGCTGCCAGAGGCAGAGCTGAGGGCTGGGTTTTCTGAGGTGAATGAGCTGTGTACCAGATTTGGGCCTCTACTAAGAGCAACAGGATTGCTTTGGTCCCAGCTGGAGCATGAAAGAGGGGGCCTAAAAGTAGGTGCAGGGGGCCCAGTCAAGGGCTGTCATGTTATCTACATAAAGCCTTAGCCTGGACCACGTTGATCACAGTAGAAAATGTACTGGAGCCTCCATGGTGGCATGTACCTGTAATCCCAGCATTTGAGAGGCTGAGGCAGGAGGATCTCCACAAGTTTGAGGCTAACCTACACTGTGTAGTGAGTTAAAGACCAATCTGAACTACACAGTGAGACCCTGTCTCAAAAAAAAAAAAAAAAAAAAAAAACTTAGTAGAGGAAGTGAAGCCTGTGAAAGGCTCACAGCAACTGGCAACTAGGAGGCAGCTAGGAGAATGTGGAATCACTGAGGGTCAAGGGACGGAGGAAATGAAACCTCGCGCAGCTGGCTACAGGGCTGCTGAGAGATGCAAACATACAAGGACAGAAGTGCAGGAGTCAGAGGTATGAAGGTTGCCAGGCAGCGCCGACATAGCCGGGCGGCAAAGGCGGGAGCCGGTGGCTTGGGCTAGGAAGTGGGGGTGGAGGGGAAATGGAGAGGGCACCTGTGAAGGAGGAAAGAAGGCCTGGGATGAAGGCCCACCAGGGACCAGGAGTCCTTTGTTCTTGGTTTGATTTAGTTTGGTTTGCAAAAAGGAGCCATTAGATCACATTTCCACCGTTCTGGGAGTGGGAGCCTTAGAGAAGGAGAGCAAGCAAGCAGGAGGAGGAAGAGGGAGGGACACGAGGGAGGAGGAGGAGAGACAGGAGAGGCTGCAGACCCAGCCGCCGAAAGCCAGGCTGTCCCCACCTACTGGCTTCTGTGCCCACAGCAGAGGGAAGCATGGTGTCTGGGAGTGTGGAGGGGAGGCCTCCGGAGGGAGAAAGGTGTGCACAGGGGTGTCAGGAGACGAGAAAGGGAAAGAGACTGGAATCGAGGGTCAGCAGCCCATCCGAACCTCGAACCTCGAGAGGCATGGAGCCCTGAGTTTCCTTTCCTCACTGTCAGGGAGCTTCGGAGGGCAGTGAGAGAGCGCATGGAACCCAAGGCAGGAAAGTAGAGCACAACGCCAGGGCAACTGATGATAAAACAGGATCAATGACATTAGCTTGCTAGCAGCCCCAGGAATAAATGATGCTGTCTGTCCCCAGAAATGGCTCGGGAGTTCCCTGCTTCCCCGGCCACGGCTGCACAATGATGAGAAGTTGCTTCATGTCCAGGGCAGCAACAGCCTGCAGGCCTGCTGGTGGGAGCAGGAGCAGAGCTAGAAACGCTTTTATCCTGTAAAGCAGGAGGCTATCGCTTCCTTCTAGATAATTACAGCTTGTTCAGTGCCTTCAGAATTCTTTCATATCTCATTTAATCCCCAGAGGTGGGAAATTTTGTTCTTATTTAATAGATAAGTAGCTGAGGGACTAAATAACTCATTCCCAGTGAACCAATTTCTTTTCTTTTGAGGGGCGAGTAGGTAGTACTAGGGATTGAACCCAGTTCTCTCTGGGCTTCATGCCCAGCCCTTTTTATTTTTTATTTTAAGTTTTCGAGGCAGTCTTGCTAAATTGCCCGGGCTGGGTTAGAACTTGCAGTCCAAAAAAAAAAAAAAAGAACTTGCAGTCCTCTCTGCCTCAGTCTCCCAGAGTGCACTGCTATGCCTGGCCTCAGGCCATAGGTGAAGTAGAAGCTCATGCCAGAGCTTGGGCCCATGTCCACCTGGTGGTTCCCTCTCAGCTCAAAGCATGAAGCAGTGGTGGTCTCAGTGTTCAAGTCCTGACCCTGTGGTTTGCTGCCCCTTGGTCAAAGCCTTAGCCACCAGGGCCTCAGGCCTTTCCTTTTGTCGTCTTCTCCCTCTCTATAGGCCTGGGTTGCCAACTATGAGAGACCCCGGATGAATGCCAACTCCCTGCTGGCCAGCCCCACAGGCCTCAGCCCCTACCTGCGCTTCGGCTGCCTCTCCTGCCGCCTCTTCTACTACCGCCTGTGGGACCTGTATAAAAAGGTGAGCACAGAGGGCCACACACCTTCCCCATTTCTGGCCAGGTGGGCCCGGCCTGCTGGCCCTTAGTCACCCTGCAGAATGCCCTTCCCTGTGGATCCTAGGCCTGCCTGGTGCAGCGGAGTTGAGGAAAGGTCAGTTTCCAAGAGAGGGCAGAGCCAGGCACACCCCAAATCCCTGCACTGAGTACACCCTCATTTCCCCCTACGTGGACGCACAGGTAGCAGATACGTTGGCAACAAGGTCCTCAGGGTGGGGACAGAAGGGGAGGCTGGAACCAGCCCCAAGCAGAAGGCGAGGGAGGGCCAGAGGGGCTGTGTGCCTGGCCATGCCCAGGGACAAGAGGCAGATGGCCCTGTGATGAGCCATCCAGGAGAGAAGATAGCAATCCCAGCCTTTCCATTCCTCAGGTCACCCAGTGCCTACATCTTTTCATGTCATTTCTCCATCTTTACCAATAGCAGGGCGTTGTGGCATGGAAAGCTTTGCAGCCTTGGTGGGGAGTCTTGTGATTGTGGGAAATCGTTATCTGTGTGAAGGTGTGATTTCTTGATTCTCTGTGGTCCCAGTTGTGCAGTATTTTATATCACTTATTTAGCCAAATCTCGACTGAGCAGTTTTTCGTGCGTGCCGAGATAAAAACTCCCCTGGACTTTCTAGAAAGTGGAGCCAGCCAGGGAACAAGGACAAGGTTCATGACTAGTCTCAAGGAGTTTGGGGCCTGTGGTGCATTCCTGTAACAGCGTCCCTCTCCCTGGCATCCCTTGCAGCACAGGGCAGTGGCCTGGCAGGCAGGACCTGAGTGTTGAGTTTGTAAGCACCTGATAGCTCTTGTTCTAGGGGACAGTGGTCCCTCTCATGGTCTCAGGGTAGGGGAGGGGTGAAGGTTGCAGGTTCTTTTATGGACAAGACCCAAGTGACATGGAGCAAAGAATTCGCAGGCATTCATAGCCGCGCTGTCCCACCACCAGGTGAAGCGGAACAGCACACCCCCGCTCTCCCTGTTTGGGCAACTCCTGTGGCGAGAGTTCTTCTACACGGCGGCCACCAACAACCCCAGGTTTGACCGCATGGAGGGGAACCCCATCTGCATCCAGATCCCCTGGGACCGCAACCCCGAGGCCCTGGCCAAGTGGGCCGAGGGCAAGACAGGCTTCCCTTGGATTGACGCCATCATGACCCAGCTGAGGCAGGAGGGCTGGATCCACCACCTGGCCCGGCACGCCGTGGCCTGCTTCCTCACCCGCGGGGACCTCTGGGTCAGCTGGGAGAGCGGGGTCCGGGTGAGTGCCCTCTCAGCAACAGCTGGCCTGTCCTTTCCCACTCAGGCCGAGCAAGGGCAACCCCACCGGGCCGGGGATGGGATGGGATCCTTGAGTCCCGGAGCCTCCCTCCAAACACTCTGTGGCCTGCCCTTGGCAGAAGGGCTCTGGCTCCTTGGGGTGCTGTGGCGACTTGGGAGGACCTGTGGCAGGGGCTCCCCAAGGAGGCTGATTGTGCCCCTCCCCATCTAGGTATTTGATGAGCTGCTGCTGGATGCAGACTTCAGCGTGAATGCGGGCAGCTGGATGTGGCTGTCCTGCAGCGCTTTCTTCCAGCAGTTCTTCCACTGCTACTGCCCAGTCGGCTTTGGCCGCCGCACGGACCCCAGTGGGGATTACATCAGGTAGGATGCAGGCCGGGCTGTCTGACTTCTGACCTCGGCAGCCTCCTCCTAGGCTGGAGGGCTGGGTGCGCTGACAGATCGTCCTGTGTGTGCTTTATTTAGGCGGTACCTGCCAAAATTGAAAGGGTTCCCCTCCCGGTACATCTATGAGCCCTGGAACGCCCCAGAGTCCGTTCAGAAGGCAGCCAAGTGCGTCATCGGTGTGGACTACCCACGGCCCATCGTCAACCACGCCGAGACCAGCCGGCTCAACATCGAGCGCATGAAGCAGATTTACCAGCAGCTCTCACGCTACCGGGGACTCTGTAAGGAGCTGCGGTGCCCCGGCCCCTAGTGCCCTGAGGGCAGAGCAGCACCTGCAGGCCCAGAGGGTAGACGGGTCTCGAGGTGTCTGCTGAGGGGCCGAGTGCCCTCCGGCCGTGAGGTTGACCTGACTTCCTGGGACGGGACCTTGCGGGCTGGACTGGATTGAACCTCCTGAGTATCTGGGGGTAGAGGAGAAGACCCAACCTTGCTGTCACGGTCCTTTCCCCACTCCCTGTTTCTCCTGCCCTGTAGCTCCTGGGGAACTGATTACTTCTTCCGCTCCCGCAGGTCTGTTGGCATCTGTCCCCTCTTGTGTGGAAGACCTCAGCCACCCAGTGGCAGAGCCCAGCTCGAACCAGGCTGGGAGCAGCACCAGCACAGGTGAGTGGCAGCACCCGGCCTGTGGCCTCCACAGCCTGGGACTTAACCTCCACCACGCCGGGCTGAGGCCAAAATGAGCGCTCGCCTGGTGGGGCTTATATTTGCCAGGCAGACAGGTGGGAAGGGAAGCAAAAAGCCCAATTCAGGTAGCAGGGGCTTTGGACCATAAAGGTGAGGAGCTTGGTAGTGGGGGGGGGGGCGTCCTTTGGGTCTTGTTTTGTTTTGTTTTGATACAGTTTCACTATGTATCCCAGGCTGACCTTTAACTTGTGGCAATTCTCCTGCCACAGCCTCCCAAGTGCTCGGATTCCAGGCGTGGGCCACCACAGCTGGCTGCTTGGGTCATTCTAGAGAGGAGCTTTCAGGAAACACCTCTCTGAACAGTGGCTTATTCCCTACATAATAAGCAAGAGCCAGCCTTTCCCAGAACTGCAAAAAGAACATTCTAGGCAGAAGTATTTGCAGAAAAAAAAAAAGGCTCAGAAACAGTAATGAGCAGAACCCTTCCATGGGTCAGGAAGGAGGCTGGGCTGGCCATGTGGCAGTGTCAGTACAAGAAGCCAGAGCCAGCTCCTGAGGCTCCATGTCAGTGCTCTCCTGAGCACTGACACACACCACAGGCCAGGCGTGGGGACGAGGAGGTGGGAAGGCAGTGGCTGCAGTGTCCGGGCAGGAGGCAGAGGCAGTGAAGAACAGGCAGGTGCACTGTGCCATGAGGTTCCCTGCAGCTCTGGGGTGGGACACAGTGATGGGAAAGTTGCGTGGAGTCTGAAGCTCTTTCCAGTCTGCCTGCCAGGCACTTTAAGAGCAAGGACAGTGGACAGGCCGAGCAGTCTCGGGCTTGGAGCCCTCAGATTTGGGGGGCCAGTGGGCCCCGCAGCCAGCAGGCGCTGCTGCCAGCAGGCCTGGCCAGCCTTCAGTATCTCAGGACAAAGTCACTGCTGCAGGAAAGCCAGGCCAGGTCCTAGGCCTGCCTGGCCTAGAGCAGTTGGGGAACAGTTGGTTTCCAAAGGGGACAGAGCGAGGCACACCCTAAATCACCGATAGAAGTAGACCCTCATTCCCCCTTATGTGGACACACAGGAGAAAAGCAGGCCTCGGGATGTGACCATAGAAGTGGCAGATCTGTAGCAGCAGGTGGCGAGGCAAGGTCTTCGGGGTGGGAACACGGAGGGGGAGGTGGGAGCCAGTCCCAGGCAGAAGGGCACAGGGGTGGAGCGAGGGATGGCAGGGCCGCAGGCACCCTGTGCTGGAAGAGCAGTGCTGCACAACAGTGGGCAGGCCATCATGGCCGTGAGCGCCATCTCCGACCCCTTAACGTGCTTCCCTGCAGGCCCCAGGCCACTGCCCAGTGGCCCAGCATCCCCCAAACGCAAGCTGGAAGCTGCCGAGGAGCCACCTGGGGAAGAGCTCAGCAAACGGGCCAGGGTGGCAGAGCTGCCCACTCCTGGGCCGCCGAGCAAGGACGCCTAAGAGTGAGTGACAGCAGGACGGGGCGGGGGGTCGGAAACCGCAGCCAGACGCAGATCTGGCATGGGACTGCCCGATGTTTAGGATTTCAGCTCAAAATTTCCACCATCCTGACTTTTACGCCTTCTAAAATTTGGAAGGACATTTAAAAGTTGAAGCCCTTGGTTTTGTTTGCTAGCAAAGGGAGAAACAAAACAATATTTCGGGTGTTTTCTACCTGTTAAAGTGACGCGGATCTCACAAAAAGAGGAGATGGGGTGTGAAGCTGACCAGACTGGCTGTGTTGCGAGGGTGGCCAGCCGGGGGCAGCGCAGACCTTTGGAGGAAGGGACCAGCTGTGCAGCCGAGCTGCCCCACTGAAGACAGTGGCTCCATTGTCACCCTTGCCTTCCTTCACAGCCACACCTCCACTCTGCCGTCTCCCTGGGCTGCAACTCTGCTCATCTGTGTTAGCACACATCTTTTTTGGAAACCTCCTGAATGTCATGCAGAATGTCTCCCCGCCCCTAAAGCAGGAAAGGCAGTTTACACTTTTCTGGGGAATGATAAATTGCTGTCCTCTCTGAGTCACCCTACCAGGCTGTTCCTTACGTGCCAGTTCTGCACCAGTGGAGTGGAGGCTTCTCGGTGGAGCTGTTTGGTTCTTCTTTCCAGATTGCTTTCACTTCTGGCCGCACCAGGCCATCTGGTTGGGGTGTCTAGGTCTGTGCGCTCAGAGAGACAGCAAGCAGCTGGTGATGGTCCAGGCTGCCTTTCTGTTCGTTTCTGTTTTTATTTTTTGTCTTTTTGAGACAGGGTTTCACTGTGTAGTTCAGGTTGGTCTTGAACTCACTTTGTAGCCCAGGCTGTTCTCAAACTTGCAGGGATTCTCCTGCTTCAGTCTCCAGATTACAGTTGTGCACCACCACGCTGGGCCTTGCCTTTCTGGGCTCTGGGCACTGACAATGCTGATAAGCAGACTGTCTGTCTTGCTCCTGGGAGGACCAGTGCCTGGTCACTGGTTCTCCCAGTTATCTCTCATCCCAGTGAGCCTAAACAGAATTCATTCCATATTGCGAGTCAGAAACTTGCAGGCTGATGCTCTGGTTTTAAGGCAAGTTCAAAGAACAGAGAGGTTAAGTATTTGGGTAAAGTTGCTCAGGAAGATGGTGGTGTCCAGTACAGCATGAAACTGTTGCCTGCAGATGTGTGAGGAAGTAAAAGCCCAAAACATACGCAATGTGATGTGACGTGATGTCCATCCTGATGGTCTGATGGTCTGCTTAGAAAAATGAAGGCAGACAGCCTGTAACTCTTAGGCAGGTGCCGCTTCTTCAAGCGGACCCACGGAGAGCTGTGGACGGGCTGCCATGATCTGAGGACACAGCACACAAGCAGGTGCGGGGGGCCCTGAAAGATGAGTTGGATTCAGGTAGCAAGGAAGGTATTTTGGACAAGAAAACAAGTTAAGGTTTACATGAGTTTGTATGAACTACTTAGCCACTATGAGAATGTTCCCTTACCTATTTATTGTTAGGTTGTTGTAGCGAGGATTAAATGATTGAATTTACCTGTTAGGACTGTGAGGGCACTTGTGTAGTGCAAGTGGAATGTCCCTAAGCCAAAGCTCCAGTGTGCTCTGAAATCCAAAATTCTTAGAGCTCAGTGTGGTGGTTCTGCCTGTAATTCTAGTAGTTTGGGAAGCCAAGGCAGGAGCATCACAAGTTCAAGCTCAGCCTGAGCAAGACCTGTTTCAAAATAAAACAATAGAAAAAGGCTGGTGATGCAGCTCTGATCAGAGTTCCTGGCTTTAGTCTCTAGTACCACAAAGAAGAAAAGATATTCGGATTTTGGATTTTCCGATGTGGGATGCTTGACCAATAATATTTATGCAGATATCCCAAAATTCATAAAATTCCAACATCTAAAACAATTTTGGTCCCAAGTATTTCAGACAAGGGCTACTCAGCCTGTACACAAAAGCAGCCATTTGACTCACACAAGTAGGGTTGTATCTTTCTCACCTAACCAGAGCCCCGGAGGGAGTGAGGTCAGGCAGATGGGCCCATGGGGAACACGCTGGGCACAGAGAAGCCACGTGGGACAGAGATGGTGTGACTGGCATCAGGAAGCCGAGCGCTGGCTAGGCCTTACAGAAGGATGGGTGGGCAAGTGAGCCAGTGGAGAGGCGAGACAGTGATGCCAAGTGACCACTTTGGGTGCAGTAGGCATGCTAGTCTCTTGCCTGTAGTCCAGGAGACTATGTGTCAGCCTGCTGGGACCTTAGGGACTGCCACTCACTTTCTCGTGACCCAATCAGTGGCTCAGGTGAAGCTGCTGAGGATGGGAGCAGGGCCAGGAAGTCAGAGGGCAGGGCAGAAACAGACCTGTCACTGACTGCTAGCTGCTGTCCCCTGCCCTGCTCACCGCATGTACATGTTAAAGGGAGAACACCCAAACCACGTGTGCAGAGCCTGCATAAATGCACCACACAGATGGGGTCAGGTGTCACTTGCACAGGCTTCTCAGTGTCTTTGACTGTCACTGCTGTCAGACCAGAGCGGAAGCTGCTGGGCCCAGGTTGGCACAGAGTTATATTGAAGGGGGAGACTGTCCCCTCACCGTCCTGTCATGCTTAGCCCTGCGAGTGAGGCTGGACAGGTGGCCTCGCTGAGATGCCGTAGGTGTGAGGTGTGCATGATTGTCCCCTACACCGCCTGAGGGCTCCCCTGGGGCCGTCCACAGCCCTTAGCTCCGGTGCTCTGGTAGTTGCCATGCCTCCCGCTCTGGCAGCGCATGGATGGGCTGTTGTTTACAGTTTCAGCTGCTACTGTGGAAAACATATCTGGTATCAGTCAGTTTATGCTCACCTCCACCAGCCGAATGTTCTGCCTCTAGTTTTATTTTGCAGTGTTCGCTAAACTGCAAAAACGAGCCAGCTTCCAAATAGGTAGCCCTCATTTCAGCTGCTTCCTGTAATCCCCGAGCTGCTGACTGCTCAGGATGCCATTAGGCTGGCGTTGTGCACAGGGCGCTCTCGCTGGTGCAGTTATCTCCGCACTGGGCGGGTGGTGCGCTCCTCCCCCGCCCCGCTCAGGTACTCCTGAGCTCCCCAGCCGCCTGCTGGCTGCCGCTGTGGACGAGATGTTCTCTTTGGCTCCCGGCTTAAGCCTGGGGCTTTGTGGAGTGAAAGCTGGCTTCAGGACTGTCCTCACTGTCACTTGACACTTGTTTAGTTGTGTGCTCTCTCCTCGTGGGGCAGGCATGGGGGTCTGTAAAATGGACGTGGAAGCAGCCTGACATTCACACCAGTGTCTCACGTTCCCTGCACTTAATAAGTGGCTGCTGCCTGCCTGGGGCCCCTCCATTTCTTACATGAGGCTGGGGTGCAGGAAGGCTCAGGGCGTGCTGGGCAGGGGAAGGTGCCCATGCAGGCGCAGCTCATCTCTGATGTCCCTGGTGAATCCTTGTCCTCCCTCAGGCCCATGTACGCATACATCCCTCGGGAATGGGATCACGGGCGAGAGGATCTGACAGATTTGGGTTTCCTGGCAGCATCTAATGGGTAAGAAGACCGGGAGGGCATGGGTCCCTAGGAGGCCAGAGGGGGACAGTCATTAATGTCCTTTCTGTTCCAGCTGCCTCCATGTCCCTGGTACAATGACAGTAAACAAGGAGGACAGCCAAGCGAGTGATTTTGCAGGGCATGCTCTCCGAGTTGATTTTCCCCTCCGTGCCTCTCCCCTGCCCGTTGTCCCCTTTCCTGTCATGCTGCGTTATCATTTTCCTGCAAGGCCTCATTTGGTTTCCCCAGCCCCCTGTTCTGCAGACGTCGTCTGAGCCAGAGAAGGGAGCGCAGTTTCTGCTGACCGTGCATCGGGAGTAGCTCACTACACTTGCTCCGCAGACAGGACAAGCTGGTTCTAAGCGCTGGTGTTCTGAGTGGTGGCTTTGAGCTCATCATAAAGGGGCTTGGGTGACCGGAAGTTATCTGAGCCTGTCCAAAACTGAATCATCCCTCAGTCAGCATGGGTCTCTATTATCATTGCACTTCTCTTCCAAGTGGAGACATTGGCCCCTACACCCTTTGGAGGGTCTAATGGAGGATACAGCCTCTCCCCACGTGTATCAAAAACTGTGCCCATGATCCCTATGCACAGTGGAATACTGCGTAGCCAAACAAAGAATGAAATCCTACCACTTGAAGCAAGGAGGCTGGAACTGGAGATTGTTACATTAAATAAACTGAGCCAGGCCCAGAAAGACAAGTACCAAATGGTCTCACTCGTGGGGTTTTTTTGTTCTGTTTGGAGAACAGGGTCTCACTGTTTGTAGTTCAGGCTGGGCTTGAACTCTATACTATATAACCCAGGTTGGCCCCAGTCTTGCAGCAGTCCTCCTGCCTCAGCCTCCTGAGTGCTGAGTTTACAGGCATGTGCCACTGTGACTGGCTGGAATATTTTTGAAAAACTTGATCACATGAACTGGCGAGCAGAATGGTGGTGAGCAGATGCTGGGGAAGCTGGAGAGGAGGCCTGCACATAGAGGGCCTGGCCGGCAGGTACGAGGGTGGGCAGCGCGGAGCTGCTCCAGTGCACTGCTGTGCAGTGAGTGCCCTAGGAAGCAGTGGAGGACTGGCTCAGAAAGTAGGAAACGCTGAGTGGGCGGGGGTGAGCTCAGTGGTGGAGCGCTCCCCACACACGCTGCAGGCCCCCACTTCATCCTCAGCCCCGCTGTAAGTGAATGAATGAACGCATAAATTAATGTTTAAAACAATATGTATGTTTGAGCTGCTGGGAGCAATACACAGCATACACATGTGTCAGCATTGCATGGTGCATACATATGTGTTGTCTATATGGATTGCCCCTCTGCCTGTCCTTGGGCTCCCGAAGTATCCAGAGACCCAGAGCACAAGCCCCAGGTCTAGGGATTCTTCATGTATCCCATTTCCACCCTAAGTCCTGAGGTGCAGGCTGCAGGCTACCACACTGTGGTACGGCCTCCAGCCTGGAATGAGGGTGTCCTGTATCGGAAGATTCTCACCGCTTCTCACCACTTTGGCTTAGCACCAGGATGGAGGGAGACCTGTGACTCCCAGCTCGGCTGCTAGTCTCCACAGACACATAATCACCTTGGTAACAGATGCACTTATCACTTACGTTTATAGTGGAAAAGTATGACGAGGCTAGTACAGTACAAGTCTGGAAAGGAAAATTGTTGAAAATAATACCTGTTTTAAAGAACAAGGCATTCCTAGTATGAGAAGCTGAAAGAGTAAATAAGATCTAAAATGTACAATAGGTAAATGGGAGGAAACTGTTCAAAGGGAAAGAAACTGGGATGGGGGAAAGAAAAGAAGGAAACATATATATATATATATGTTTTTGTTTTTCCCTTCTCTCAGTTCATTGAAAAGAAAGGGTTGTGCTAATATTGTTAGGACAATTAAATGCCTCTATCTTGTACTATGAGGAACTAATTTAAAGACAATACGCAGCATGTTAACCATTGTTACCCTCCTATTATCTTGTTTTGAAATTTTATTTGTTTCTCTTTAAAACAGAAATTTAGAAAAGAATAAGTCACTTACTATTGCCTTGTCGAGGTGCGCACTTCTACTGTTGTTGTGTTTTTGTTTTGTTTTGTTTTGTTTTCCCTTTGAAACAGTCTCACTGTGTAGCCCAGGCTGGCCTCAAGTTGTTGGCGCTCCTCCTGCCTCAGCCTCCTGAGCATGCATCACCACACCCAGCTTGCGCTCCGACCTTTGCCTCTCGTTTTTCCCAGCTTCCAGATAACAAATCTGCTTTAGATTTGCACATGACCTTAAAAGGGTTGCATGTGACAGAGGCTGATTTGGGGTCTGTGGAGGTCTTTGACTGTTAAGAGCATTTTCTCCTTTCTGGTACCATCTTAGCTCCCATTAATGTTGCTTGGCTGTCAGTCTTCGTGCCATCTTACAGCTCACCTAACAGTCTTAATGAGGAGCATCATAACATAGAGATTATATACTGATTGTTTAAAAATCAACTGTTAGAAGCCCTGGGCTGCTTCTTGGAGCTGTAGCACTTACAAGAACTTTTATCTTGGACACGTCATTTGTCTTCTCTGGTCCAGTCTTCTCACCTATGGAAACGGGGGCCACATCTTCAGGGTTAATGGGATTGCAAATTGCATTAGCCTGTGTGGGTTACCTTTACCAAGTACCACCGAGCCCGTGCCTTTAACCACAAAAAGACGCCCTCTCTGAGTCCCGGGGCTAGTTCTTCTCTCTGTAACCACACATGATTTTCCCTCCGTCCTGCTGAGTCTGAATTTCCTCTTCCTGTAAGCTCACCAGCCACATTGGATTAGGGTTACCTTGTCTCCTCATTTTTCCATAATTGCTTCTTTAAAGGCCCTGCCTTACTCTCACCTGCAATCCCATCTAATCAGGAGGCCGAGGCCAGAGGATTGCAAGTTTAGAGCCAGCCTTGGCATTTAGCAAGACCCTGTCTCAAAAGTCATTTCTTAAAAATAGCTGAGGGAGCTGCTGGAGATTTAGCTCAGCGTCATAAGCACCTGCCTTGCAAGCTCGAAGTCATGAGTTCGATCCCCAGTACCAAAAAAAATAAATAAATAAATAAATAAATAAATACAATAAAAAATAGCTGGGAGTATAGCTCCTTGGTAGAGCACTTATCTAGAGTGCACAATGCCCTGGATTCAATCCCCAGCACCACCATCAAAAAAAAGTCCCTATCTCCAAATACAGTTGGATTCCAAGGTACTGGGGGTTAGGACTTGGACTCGAGGGGCAGAAACGTGAGTGAGGGTAGTAGAAGCCAGCAGTGCCCCCACAGCGGGCTCAGTACAGCTGTGTAGACTGTAATGTGCAAGCCTGCAGGCTTTCAAGGGAGCAGTGCTGCTCTGCAGCCTCCAGGACACACTGGGACGTTTAACCCGGCAGCCCGGGGCTGTGCCGGGCTCCCCTGTGCTCGTGGTCCGGGAAGAGGCTGTGTCTTCCCTCTGCCCCAGATTCAGGCTGTCGAAAACCTTTCCAGTGAGTCATCTGTGTCGCTCTCCTCTTCCTCTAGCACTGTGCCAGGGTTCTTTATCTATACATGGAAACTGGCCCGCCTGCTGGTTCTAAACTCAGTCACTGCCTTACTCTTCTCAATTACTGGTCCCGGCTGGCTTCTTTCCTGGCCGTTTTTCTGAATCTCCATCTCTGGCAGCAGCTGCTTCCTCTTATCATATCTGAGACGTGTCACCCAAGGCTTCAAGTGAGTGTCGTGCAGCCAGAGTGTCCTCTGCTGCCCTTGACTGTGGGTAGAGGGTGTCAGGGGAGAGCTTGTTCTGCACTGGCACTTTGAAGGGGCGGTGTTCAGTCACCCGCTGTCCCTAGGGACTGTCGTAGCCAGTTCTTCCCAGTTCCAGTTTCAAGGTCCCCAGGGAAGCAGCCAGAGGAGCTCGTGTCTCTGGGCAACCAAGCAGCCTCCTAAATGTTCCTTTTGCTCTTGTTTTTCTCTTCCAGCTCTAGAATCACTGCTCCATGAGCAAAACCCGGGTGCCCAAGCAGCCAGCGTGGCCAAAGTGCAACCCACAGAGAAGCTGATGACCGACCAAGACAGAGCAAGCGTGTGTGTGTGTGTGCATGAGTGCACGTGCACAGAGGGGTGTGGTGTGCTGTGTGTGCATGCATGTTTACACTCTCATGATCCTGAGTGCTGCCTGGGCTGGGGGAGTGCCTGGAGCCCCCCACCAAGGCTATCGTGCATGGCCGTGACCTTCGGCTCTGTCTGAGTGTGATGTAGTGTTAGGACCCTGCTGGGCCCCTCTCTGTCTTCTCATCAAACCGAGGAGCAAAAGGGCCACATTTCTGGCCCTTGTCTGAAGCACAGGATTCTAGAGGCAGCAGAGTCCAGCTAGTTCCCACTCTCCAGTGCAGGAGGTTGGGCAGGCTGGAATGGATGGGCACCATCCTGAGGTAGCCACCTGGCCTGTCTTCATTTTTTGGTGGTGGTGGGGGTACCGGGAGTTGACCTCATGCTTGTCAGGCAGGCGCTGTGCCACTGAGCTAAATCCCCAGCCCCTTATTTTAGAATCCTCTGCCACTGACCCTCCAGACTCTTCCTTGAGCATCTGGAGCTGAGGATGAGGCTGCAGACTGACCTGAAGAGTCTGTGCTGTCAGCTGGAAGTGCACCCAGGTGCCTGACTGGAGCCGTAGCCTAAGCAACACATCTGCCCTTTCAGGCTCAGACCCCAAGTGAGGAACAGAGCCCTGGCTGTCACTGTGCCGCTCTCAGAAGCTGAGCACCAGCACCAGAGCCTACAGAGGAGCTGTGTGCTCCCAGCCGGGCCCTCTACCAGGAGGCTAGGCCAGGCGGCCGCACTCCCAACACCCCACGGTGCTGTGAGGACAGCTGATGGCTGGCCGGGGAGGCCAGCTCCTCACTGTTCTGTAGGCTTCCAGGGCCTGCCGGGGCTGGTCTGCATCCAAGCTGCCATGTCAGCTCTCCCAGTAGCTGGGCCTTGGGAGCTCAGACAGAGCAACTGGTGTGGGCACTGCCAGGGACTTTGGCAGAGGTCTGCGTGGTGTTTGCAACCAGCACATCATCCCTTCTAGAAGCAGAAGACAAGGGTCTGCACCAGAGCAGCCAGGCCTGCATTCCAGGGGTGTCACAGGCCCGAGGTGAGAGGGGCACTGAGAAGGACTCTGTGGCCAACTAGAGCAAGTCTTCCTTCCATCCGATGGCCTGCACTTGAGCCACAAAGTGTGTGCCAGTGTGTGTGTATGTGTGCGTGCATGTGTGCACCTGTGTGTGCATGCACAAAGCTGAAAGGAGAATTCCTGTTGGATTATGGTTCTCACATGTAATACTAAGCTGGCCTCTGAGCCTCTTCCGCTACCTCCCCTGTGACCTTTTCAGCCGCGGAGCTATTAACTCCCACGGCCCGCCCTCTCTGTCCTCTGTCCTCAAACCAGAACCTTGGGCAGTCTCTTGTCTCCTCAGTGTCCAGCACGTTGACAGGCTCCTTCCTGAGATGGCCTGTGGTTTTCTCAGCCAGAGAGCTGCCTCTACAGTCCCGCTGTCATGTGTGTCACCCACACCAGAAATGTCCTGTAACCGTGTGGGGGAAACGTAATAGGCGGTGGTGTTTTCAGAGCGCTGGGTGGGGGCTTTCCTTCCCTCAGCCCCAGCCAGGAGTGGGGAGAGCAGGTGAGCCCAGAAGGTCAAAGGCTGAGGGCCCGTTCAGTATTTATTTAGCAGCACCTTCAGCTAGTGAGGTGATTCCCTTCTCCTGCCTATCTGATGACTCTTCCCTAAGGTACAGGTTGGCACGACCACCTGTCCTCTGCCATTCCCAGCAGGCTGGCCCATTCCCAGGAAAGCTTCCTGTGCAATGGAGCAGTCCATTCCTGGAGCTGTGGGGAGGGACATGGTGGCCTGGAGCTCTGTGATGGCTCAGTCCTCCCTCCTGGTCCAGGTGGCCCTGGGGGCTGCCACAGAGCAGTACCCCAGACCCTGATCCAAGGACCAGTATGGGGAAGAGATGGTTGCAGGCAAAATGCACTTTATAGAGATGTTCTATTGCTGGGAAGCTGTGTTTCTCCCACGATTTGTTTGTGAATATTCACTTGTTTTATAAATGTCTGATCTTGTCTGAGCAAAGCTGTGCTGTCTTCAGTCCTGTGGGCGGTCTGAGGATGACAACTTGGTAAGGCTGAACCTGCGCGAAGCTTTGGGCCAAACCATCTTGGTTCTTCTGGAGCCAGGAGCCTCTTACTCCTCCCTGGAGCAAGGAGGGGCTCACATAAGGTCCTGCTGGCACAGAGCAGTGCAGAGCACTCTGGCCCCAAACGAGGTCTCTGAGTGCCACCCTGCAGTGACCCAACCTCACGGTGCGCTTCAACCTCCAAAGACTGGGCTCAGACCGTGGCCCATTCTTTACTCCAGTGCAGTGCTTAAGCTCAGGAGGGCATGTGTGCCCTCTGGCTCTGATGACATGGCTGGGATTGTTGCAGTCACACCTGGGGCCTGGGTGCTGGCTTTGTCTCATGCCATCTGGCTGGAGGGCCATGTGCATGGGTTTTCTGTGCAGAAGGAGCTCAGGCACAGCCAAAGAAGACCAGCCTGCCCTGCACAGTGGGAGAACAGAGCTGGACTCTAGTCATCTTATTTCTTGGCTCTGCTCCAAAGCCCCTGCTGGCTTCCCCAGCAAGACCTGGGCTGGCCCTGCCCCTCCCTCTCCGCAG
>PVJX010016903.1:0-39145 GCA_004027295.1 Dolichotis patagonum
ATCAAACATAACACAATAGTATAAAGCCATGCATAGAGTGAAAGAATTACAGGGCTTTCTGAACCGAATAACAGAAAATGATCAATGGGTACTATAATATCTCATTTTTGATAAAAAAGAAAAAAATTTGTTTGAACTATCACACATATTCAAATTCCAATAAGACACAATGTGATAGATAGAACCAACGGTAGTAGAAGAAAAAAAGCATGGTAGGACTTCTAAGAAGGATGATATTAAATCAGCAATAGCTGTCATAATGTTTTGTTTTCTTCAAAACTGCTATTCATATCATCAAGTATGATATAGTCAAACAAAACAGGATAAAACCATTGAGTCTGCTGGATTCTAAAACACACATTTTCTGCTATTTCTAAGGATGTTCACACTTATTTCAATGCAAGACTCATTTTGTGATGCTCTAAATTAAACACATAGTGAAGGTGGTGGCAAGAATCTACAAAGACTTTCTGCAAAAGATAAAAATGTGTCCATGTGACTCTGTTGCAGGGTGGACCACTGACATAATCTGACGTTTCACATAAAAACTCAAACACATTTGAACCAGAGAATAAAAGAGAACATAAGAGAAGCTAATGACCAGCCCAAGATTATGGAGAAATGATAGGCTGGGGTTTTTTCCTCAATATTATTTTGAGAAAATCAAGGATTCTCTTTCCCCTGATATGGCTCAATTTCTTTTAAGTAGCTGTCATTTGAATTTGTCCCCAGTGACAAATTTCTAGTTAAGTATTTTCTACTTGTTGATTTAATGTTGGACTTTATCTGCTTGAAAAGATTGAAGAGAATGTTTCTAATTAGTCTTAAAATACTTCTTAGCTCTGAGATGTGAGGTCAATAGATGTTGTAAAATGTGGTCATTCAGAATCCTGACAGTCAATGCAAGTCAACAGGTCTATTTCCTTTAACCATGGGAGAGATAGTAGCATTTGTGTGTATCTGATTTACAGTCTTCCTTGTGAGAAAGTCACAATTAATATTTTCCCACCCCAGAAGCACTTTCTTTGACTTAGTATTTCAGTTTTTAATTCAAATCACAGACTTCTAAGACAGGAAAGGAATGTAAACATGCATCTTCTACACGCTGCTACATTCAAAACAGGTACTTCTAGTACCTGTGTTAAACAATAAAC
Source organism: Dolichotis patagonum (assembly GCA_004027295.1). Taxonomy (NCBI): domain Eukaryota; kingdom Metazoa; phylum Chordata; class Mammalia; order Rodentia; family Caviidae; genus Dolichotis; species Dolichotis patagonum. Next base: position 1,155 of record PVJX010016903.1, read on the forward strand.
AATAAACACTCATCAGAATGCCCTGGAAAGGTTCTATACATTGTGTATGTGTCTTATTTACTTTCGTCTCATTGCTAAGACAAAATATGCAACATACAAAGTTTTAAGGGAGTGAAGGTTTATTTAACTCACAGTTTGTAGAGGTTTCAGTTCATATTCAGCTGGCTCCAAGGCAGGGTGGCACATAGAAGAGAGGCAACAGTTCATGGTGGAGCAAGACAGCAAAAGCAATAAGGATGAGGGGGACAAGCTTCCTTCTGTCCCTTATATCATATGCAGGCTACCTGTCCTAAGGCAGGTGTAGCACTCACATTCTTAATCCTAGCCACAACTATTATAAACCGATCAGTAGACTGACTTACAGTAGACTGACTATTATTTAATCCCAGCACCACACCCTGTAGATACAGTCACTCCTGAAAAGCTTGCCCCCATGACTGCATGGTGGGGGAGCATCTAGACACAAACCATAACAATACGTTTGGATACACTCCTGAGCTAGCAAATAATTTTCTGTGGCGGTACGTAACCTGTTTTCAGTATTTTTTCAGGCAACCTATCTACGTCTAAAACCCTGATGTGTTAGAGATCACTGACTTGAAATTCAAATTTAGTGCTGCATCTGAGAACTTGTTTCCAAGGACACATTCAAGGAATGCTGAGTTCATTTTAAATGGTTTAATTTTTTAAATGAATGCTAATACAGTATTTAATTTGTCTTCGTTTTTTCAAGTGCAAGATAAATTTCTTTCTTTCTTCTGCAGCCAGCAAAGCAACCCTTGACTGAACAAAGGTGAAGTCTAGCTTGGGTGAAGTAAAAGAATAGCAGAGAATATCCTCTTTGTGACGTTCTTAGCAAAATGAGCAATTTCCTACAATATCCAATACAAGTCTGTAGGATTCAGGCAGTGACTAGGGAGCTGATTCAGCACATCCGGAGTCAGCCCTGTGTGGCCTAGACTCTGTGTCTTCTGGCTGCTAGATGTTGCATTTTGCATTGGATAATCTGTAGCACTGTCTGAAGAGTGGGCTAAAAGGGGCCCTCCAGTCTATGAGCCTGAGAAAATGGGTAGCCATTATGAATATCCAGATTGTTTAATGTTACTTCTAATATGCATACCTTACTTTAAAAAAATCTGATTTCAGTCAATAACTTAATGATTTAGTGAATAATTATCGAACTTCTATTTGTGCTTAACACTATCCTAGGCACATTTAGTGAACGGTGTAAAAGAACTAAGTCCTGCTTTCAGAGAACCTTTATTTTGCACATCTTTAAAATATAAAATGTGAATGGAAATATCAGAGATCTTGGGATTTGGGAGTCTGATTAATATTGAAAGTTTGTATAGTAGAATAAAAAATATAATTAGACCACAATGGGAAATAATAGGAAGTGTCTTAAGAATTTCACAGAGGACATTAAACTTGATGCAAGTTTGCCTGGGGTACTTGCTGCAGAGGAATTCCACAGGAGGTGTGGAATGCAATGGGACCAAAGGGCAAGATGAGAAATTCCAGTGGATGCAAGGTGGTTGGCAGAATAACTCAGGGAGCTGTGATTACATGAGGAATCCTGCTTTAATTAAGTAGATGTGGTAAACTACTTGTTCCTTAAACTGTATTACTCATTGGATGAGAATTAGTCTTTGGTAGTGAAGAACAAAAACAAATGAGTTAAATAAGGTGTAAGGTCTCTAAGGTAAATAAATTTATCAACACAGGCAGTGTCGGGAAAGAACCAAAGAGTTTGCTTTTAGATAGATTGATTGTGAAGCCATACTAGGACATCTAAATAAAAATCTCTAAATAGTAATTGAAGATAAGAGACTGATGTCTGAGTTAAAGAAGCTGTCTTGAATTTTTGACTAAGAAAAATTCACGAGGAGAGTGGTCTGAAGTGACAAGAATGATGGATTTTTTATGATCTATACCCTGAGAAAATTTCTCAGCATTTGGAGAACAACTTCAAGAGAAGAGACCATTGATAAGTTCTGCCTGTGTGAGGAAAATGTGCTCATATGTTTACTTATACATGTGTATAATTGCCATGTAGTTTTAGGAAGGTTGAAAGCTGGGTTTTGTCCATCTTACACTATCAACTCAAACTCTTCCACCTCAAATGAAGTTCCTTCTGAATATTTTCCTATGTTTACCAATTATCTCTAAAAGGATGTCTTGTTGGGGGACATATATACAAAAAGAGAAAAGACAGTTACCTTTTAAAACTGCAATCATTTGTTTTGAGTATTTTATTTATGCTTTTTTTAGTAGATGTGGTTAAGTTATTTGTTCCTTAAACTATATTACTCATTTGACAAATTCACTGGAAAAATATTGAGCCTTAACAATATTATGCACTACACACTTGCTTTTAATTAGCTAATTAATATATTTTCCAATTGCCAGTCAGTTCTTGTAATGTATCATATCATAGTACTAAATACAGAACAATTAAAGAGGGCTTACCAGAGAATCTGTGTTTAATACGATTCAATAAAAAAGAAAATTATAATCATTAACAATAAATTATAATCATTAATACTCTTTGAGAACATAAATAATATAACTAACATACCTGAGCAAATTTTACCTCATCTAAAAATGGGTTTAATGAGAACACACATCTTCACATCATAGGTTTTCTTTGGTGACTAAAATTGAAAATTTGTGCAACATGAAAAATCTTTCTGTGCCATATAGGTAACCATGAAGAAATTCATCTATTAGTACAACGTAAGATAAACACAGTGTGAAAGTAGACCCCCCCAAACAGCTCCAAGGAGTATAGAATGTAGATTTGAACCTGAGATTGTCTTAATTTGAGGGTACTGCCCATCACCACCTCCAAAGCAAGTTTTTTGGCACACATAGTTTATTTGGGACGTACTGTGAGGCAATGGGAAAAGCAGACAATGAGTAGGGACAGCAGAAAACATACACAAGTGTGGAGGCTACTACTGTGGGCAGCAGAGGTCCCAGCCAGTGGGAACCATCTAAAGGTCCACATCCAGCACTGTGCACAAAGTAGAGGAAGAAGTCAGGAACCTGGGCATCAACTCCCATCCCACTGTGGAAGGGACTCTTCGTATCCCAGTGACCTTCAGACTCTAGCTACAGAGAACTTTCGTACAGATAGGAGCAGCAATGGGCACTATAGAATGTCTCCAGTGACCTTCAGAGAAAGCCAAGGACATACAGAAAGAGAACCAAGCATCTGCTTGGAGTCAGACAAATTTGGTTTTGAATCCTGGGTCCATCCCCCGTGAAGTGTCCTGCTCAGTACATCACAGACAGTTCCCTAACTTCAATTACCCTAGTTATCTCATAGAATGTTAGATAAATTATGCATTTTCTTGTAGCAGAAAATGTCTCCCTCAAGACTGTATACTTTAATTTGTTAGTTGTTAGTTGTTCCAGTTCTCATTGCTCTTGTCTCTTAGGGGCCATAGCTAGTCACTATGATACACATTGTATAAACCAATCTCTAACTGACAAGCTATTCTGCTTCTGTACTTCCTGCTTGATTATCTCATATAAGCCCTAGATCATCAGAGATCAGGCCTGATGTTCTAGGAATGACCCTGATCCCAAATGAAAGGAGCCTGATCCTGACCCTGATCCTACATGAATAAATCCGGCTCCAAATCCTAGGTGTCATTTCAGTATTTCCACTTGCTGTTGCACTCTCAGTGGCATATACAATAATTTCTTTAAAATATTCAATATTCTGGGGAAAAGTTAGTGCTATAAAATTAAGTGAATAAAAAAGCCACTTTTTTTGCAATAGCAGCCTAACTTGGTGACATATGTAGAGTTTATTCATAATCTGGACAAAAAAATGTTAGGAGACTTAAGAGTGATTAATTCTGGGTGGTAGGGTAATAGAAGGCTTCTATTTTGTTGCATACATTTTTCTTAACCTCTCAAATTTTCTACAAAGAATATGTATTATCCTATAATCAGAAAAAAATTGCATAAAACTATTTTTTTCTGGAATTTTGTGAGACCACTAGATAATAATTTCAGAAAGTGCTTATTATAGCACATTATATAGAAAATGGTTAATATGTGATCATTAACAAAAGAAAAACTTCCAATAAAAATAATTACATGAGTGGTTACTATGCATCTGATCATGTGCAAATCATTTTTCAACTAATTCCTTTAAACGCTCATGCCAGTTTTAGGTGGTAGCTAACTGGCCTTTCTACCACTGCAGAAGTTCAGGAAGTTGAGAATTACTGAGGAAACTGAGGCTTATTAATGAAAAGCTTTCTTATGTTTAAAACACTTTAGATTGGTTTTGGTAATTCTAAGTAAATCGTTCAGAATAAAACTCAATCGCCTAGTTTTGAGAAGAGCGACTTCAGAGATGAAACATAATTCTGATAATTGCTACCTTAATGAGATAAAGTTTAAAATTAAATGTCTCAGAGTTGCCCCTTGGGCTTTAGTGATCTATGATCAAGTCATATAGTCAACAACGAGTGGGTCTGGGAAGCTTTCAGTTTAGCCTGCAAGAAGAGACTTCTCTGCATCTCTGAAGTGCAGTTATCTTTATCAACAACATAGGAAAACTACAGATATGCATTTCAGTGTGCAAAGACTTCATGTCCGAATGGAAGAGAAGGCTTCCTCTTGGACATGTGAGTCACAATTCACATAAAAAAAACCACCAGGACATTCCCATTATGAATACAGCATGAGAAATACAGTAAGATTTATATTAGGAAAAATTGTACTGCTTCATTTTATTTTGCTGACATTAGGGCTGAAGTCTTTCTTGTTTGTTTGTTATTGTTGGATTGTTATGTTCTCTTAAAGCAGTTAGAACTTAATTGAAATACTTTAAATGGCCATACTCTGTCAAGCTTAGAATTCTTCTGGAAAACCTTTTTCATCTCCTCTTAGTGAATTTCATTATAAAGATATCAAAGAGAAAAGCTCTGAAATTGTCACCATGAAAACATGTGAGGAAAGTAGATAAAAGACCATGCATTAGCCTGAGTAGCAAAGCCATTCATATTTGCAGTTTAATTCTTTTCAAGTAACGAAGGGCTTCAACTGCTATTTGTCAGAGGTAGAGACTTTAGAAATAAATAGATAGCACTAAGTCTATTTATTTTTATAGTACCTTGTTGATCCTGTTTTCCTTGGCAGGAGAAAATCTTAGAAGGAAGGAGAACAGTAGTTTTGGTTGTTGCTGTTTTTATTTGGGGTCTCAAGGAAACTTGTAAGTTCTCTGAACATATACTACTTTTAGTTTAATGGGGGTTCTTGTGAAGCTAAGCAAAAGGCCTTATGTCTCAGAAAGAAAACAAATGCTAGTTTGTGGAAACTGTGAACCAGGACTTCTGTTAGTGGGTTTATATTTGTAGTTGTAATCCCTTTCTGTGGTTAAAAAAAAAAAAAATATATATATATATATATATATATATATATATATATATATATATATATATATGAGTTACAATGACATGGCATACTGGCTTTAATATTCATGACTCTATTTTGTGACACTTTCCTTGATTAGAACTACGGTTTTCCTTAACTGTTTCTGTTATACTCTTTTATGCATTATTGTCAGCTGGTTTAAGTAGCTTTTGAAAAAGAATGAGTGTGGAAAAATGTTTAAAGATCATTAAACATTGAGGCAATAGTGAGAGATCCACTCAGTACTTGAAAGAGTGAATGAAAATACTAGTTTTCTAAGAGTGAACATAGACATAGCAGGATAGATGAGCTTTTCCATATGGAGCAAAATATTTTACTTAAAAGGTATAACTTGAATGAAAACCTGAGATCAAAATTGCTGGATTGACAATGCAGTATAGTAGTACAGTCTCTAAATCTAGGGGTGGCAAGTATTAAGGGAGTGGTCTATCAGCAAGAGGATAAGAGAAGCTCATTAAATCTCATCAAGGTCAGGATCAATAAATCCACCAGTATTCATGTTCTTTTTCTCTGCATCAATACCACCGTGGCAGTTGTATCTATACACCAGACACCCAGACACTTTGGTGGGGGTACTGCCCTCAAAAAACTATTCAGAAAAAACTCTTATATGAAATTGTTTATTGGATTTCTGATATAGCATTAGGCATATATACCTAGTTAAGAGAAGTTTAACACTAAAACATTGATTACACCAGTGAAATGTGGAAGTCTAATTTTTTTCCAGGCTAAATTTGCCAATTTATCCAAGGAACAGCAGCTTGTGCAGCTTCGAGGTAGTCAGGAAACAGCATTCTCTTGATTAGAATCTCACCTTGGGGTCTTTCATTAGGGTCCCACAGAATTCTGAGATAGCAATTTGACTATTAGTTTATTTGAAAGATGAAGCGTGGAACACAGAAAGGAAATAGGAGAAATGAGTGTGGAAAGACAAGAATCCAATTTGACTGAGCGACCGTCAGTCATATTTGGAGACACTAGAAGACTAAGATTGAGTCTTTGCATATGAGTAGTGGAATATTTATCATTCATCACACATCTGGAGAGTGCCCTGCACACATTAACCCCTCAGTGTGCTTAGGCTGAGCAAACTTCTTTGTACAGAGAAAGCCCAAGGCCACAGAGGTTTAGGGGCAGTCATTGGTATGCACAGGAATGGTAAGAACTGATGAGATGGGGCAAGCCACTGGAAGATTCTCCCAGAATGCTCATCAGCGACATCAGCGTGAGACTGCACTCTTGCATTTCCTGCATCTGCCTATGGATGCTGCCTTTGATTTTCTGCATCCGTGGATTGTGATTCTGAATTCCACAATAAAATTCATGGAAAGCCTAAATGAGATGAAGGTGTAGAGTCTTAGTTTTAGAAAAAAAGATTGAAACTGTGATTGTGGGAAATAACAATTTTATCCAACCTCCTTTATCATCGTTTTGCTAAGAATTGTTTTTGTTTTGAATTATATTAGTTAGGAAGGCTTGGTTACCAGAGTTCAAGGCTTCTGATATTGTTACTGCATAATTAAATAAAGGATGAAGATGAATTCAATCAACAAATAGTTAAAATTCTAGAGATGATACATGGTTAAAGTCACTTCTAACAAGATTTGCTTTTCCAACAGCAAAGCTCCTTCCCTAGGATTAATTTCAGTGCTAAGGAGGGAAACACAGCAGCAATGTGTCCACTGAATGATCCTTTCTGCCACAGTGGTTGAACATCTGATGCCATTAGCGGCAAAGAATTGCTCTCTGAAAAATTAAATTTTGCAATGAAGAAACAGAGCAAAAATAATTAGAGCTGATCACTTTAAGGCAATAGAATTTTGGAAAAAGGGCCTGTGGGCTCATCTAGATCTTTCATTTCATTCCAAACACGTTGTCATCAGACACTTGTTAGGATGGCAAGGTAGAGTGGACCTTAGCATCTGCCCACAAATTTCTAATTTCTAATGGCATTTGGACTGACTTTTAGGTATCCGTCACATAGAAAAGATGACTCCAGTATCAGTGAGAAGTGGACATTGTGGGCCAACACAGTTAGTTAATCTTAGTTGTCTCTGGAAACCCATATCAGATCCTTTTTTAGATCACAGAGACTGATTAAGCATTGGGCACATGACCCAAGTCAAGCCAAAAAAGTATAAGGAAATATATTTTTAGAGAAAATAGGAGAAAAGTTTCTCTCATTTTGGTAAGAAAATGATCGTAAGTGATAGCTTCTCATTTTAGGAATAATGATGTACAGTTGTTAAAACTGGAATCACTGCAGTCGTGTTTTCTGCCATGAAAGAAGTTCAGAGATAGAACATAAGGGAGGGCAGATGTCCACAAAGGAACCATGTCCCTCATGTCATCATTGACCATTGAAACTGTTATGGTAACATCGTCAACTTGAGAAGTTTAGCTTAGACACTCAGCAGGGAGCTAGGATCTTTACTTTGTAAATATCATCATACTGTGCAAGAGGAGGGCACAGAGATTTTGTGAATGCTACACCTACCTGGGGAGGGGAATTGCATGTGTACAATATAAAGGAGGAGAATAGGTTATTCTCCCATTTTGCTCTGGCTGCTGCCTTGAGGTATTATCCTAGGGCCATGCCACCCTGCCTTGGAGCCAGCTGATTAAAGACTGAAACCTCCAAAAACTATAAGCTAAATAAACCTTTCCTTTCCGAATTTTGGGTGTCAGGTGTTTTGTGCCAGGAATGAGAGAAAAGTAACCAAGACAGACCCCTCCCTACTGCAAAGAAAATCCAATTCTCTGAGTTGAAAACATCTTTTAATACTTCAGCTCCTTTAGTCAGGTTTCACATTCCTTGTGACCATCAGTACCTACTCTAACTTAGGTAAGTGTCTTAGACACTTTCGCTTTGCTGAGAAATGATACCCAACACTCATACCATAAAGGAGGAGAAGTTTATTTTGATTCATTTTTATAGCCATGGTAGACTGGCTGCAAGGCAGGGTGGCATGGCAGAAAAGTCCAGGCAGAGGAGAAGCTGCTCCCGTCATGGTGGCAAGAAGCCGAAGGTAAAGTATCCGCATCACCCAATCCTCTTCACAAATTCCCATCTATAAGTGCATAAGGCCCTTGGGGTCCACCTAGCCATAACAGTCAGATTTTTTAGAACTCAACATTAAGACAAGGATTCAGGTATCCCAGGAGAAACTAAGGAGTTTAAAAAACAGGTATGGGAAGAAAAGGAAGTGAAGCAAAGATCTGATGTTAGGCCAAGAGTTTGTCTTATCCTCAAAAGAAATCTGTACTAAATTATATGTAATTTATCTTTAACCCAATAAAGTGAGTTGGTATTTCATAACCATATATCAGTTAGTTATTGCTAAAAATTCAATGTAAAATTTCAGGTATTTATTACTTTCTGTGTATGAAGGTAATGTCACCCTAGCAGTCCAAAGACAATTGTTCGTACTGATGATTAAAAAGTAAAAGCAAATAGAAGGCAGGAGAGTAACAAATAGAAATGGTTTAAGGAATTAGGGTCAGAAGAGCTTTGAGTAGGGCACCAGTATCAGTCACACTGATTTATTATCCTTCAAATGAAACTATCTCGTTTCCCTTTCTTGGCTGCCTACCAAAAGAATCTTCAGTTAATGTAGACAGAGAAGTCAAGGGCACAAAATCAAGGAGAAGATCACGGAGTTTTTGACAAAGGTCAAGGACTAGGTATGCATCATTGCTACAATATCTAGCAAAATGTTAAAAAATCACAAGTACACTGTTCCAGCCAGACCCTCGGGTGGTCTCTAGTGACTCCTCTTCTGCTTTACACAGTTTTCTACAGCCCTAATTAGGCCTATGTGTCAAATCACCCACTGAGAAATAATGGAGTTTAATTTCTGAAGCTAAGACATAAAGGAAAACAATTCTCTGGGATCACTTATTTTAGGGAACCGTGATATCACATCATGAAGAACTCATGCAGCTACATAGAGAGGTCTGCATGGTGAGGAATTTACCCCTTCCTACAACAACCACCACTTCTGTGCACTTGTGCTGTTACGGAAGCAAATCCTTCTTCCCCAGTGAAGCCTTCAAATGATGATAGCTCTGGCTTGCATCTTAACTGCACTACCTAGTGAGAAACTCTCAGCCTGATAGTTCACCTGTGGCATATTTAAGTTCCTGATACATGGGAATCATGAGAGATAAAAAATATTTATTGGTTTAAGCTGTTAAATTCTAAGGTGATGTTTTAACCTAGCCATAGGTAACCGACACCAATAGTAAAAAAAATGTTCTAGATGTATCTATATCTCTATATTCAAATATAAGCAAAATTTTGAAGAATGAATACATTTTCTTCATTCATTCATTCATTCACTCATTCATGAATTACTTATTGTTTTTCAGGAAATGTACTGGATACTAATGGTATAAATAACATCTCACCTTTTATATGCTCTAACCACAACCTCCATATTTTCTATAAATCTTTGCTTTTGCCTCAGACTTATCTGATACCAATATTCGCAGAAAATATCATATGATCTAGCAATCTTACTATGTTCATACATCTAATGACAGGAAACCAGTATGGCAAAGAGATAATCTGCTGCCCTGTGCTCATGGCAGCACTGTTCATAATAGCAAAGATATGGAGTTCACCAAGGTGTTCATCAGTAGATGAATGGAGGAAGAAAATATAGTGTATACACAATGGAGTATCATCATCCTTTATAAAGGAGAATCTGCCACTTGTTGTAATATGGGTAAAACTGGAAAACTTTGTTAGGTGAAGTAAATCAAGCACAAAAGACAAATAATTTATATGTGAAATCTAAAATGTTGAATTCATAGAAGCAGAGTAGAGTGGTGATTATCAAAAGTTCTGGGGAAAGACAGTGTCTTGGTTACTTTTCTCTAGTTGCTGAGACAAAATACTTGATGCCCAAAAATGAAAGAAGGAAAGGTTTATTTATCTTACAGTTTGTGGAGATATCAGTCTGTACTCATTCGGCTCCAAGGCAGGGTGGCATGACTAAGGGGCAATCGACAAGAGCCAAGAAGGGAAGAGCATGCTTCCTTCCATCTCTTACTTTGCTTGCCACCTACCCACCTCTGAGCAGGTGCAGCACTCACAGCCAATCTCAGTGCTCAGCAGAAAACCAATCACAAATGCTACATTCAGCTGCCTTGGAAAGCCCCCCCCCCCGCCATGACTGCATGAGGCTTTGGGAGGAAATTTAAACACAAACCATAGCAGGGAGTTTGGGGGTGACTCCTTGAAAAAGCTATGTGCACATTTAATAAAAAGCCTGAACAAAAAAGAGAGAAATGTTAAAAGTGAGCTACTGAAGCGAATATATATAAAACCATAGTTTTGTCAAAAGCTGGTAGATTGGTCTTAAAAATGATGCCCCATGCTGATCTAATGGAGCCAGGAAAAAGCTATCACTGTCACTTATTCAGTGCTGAGTGCTATTTTGACAAGACTATTCAATTTTGAGTTTGCACATGTTCTCAAAGACAGTAAATCTTAGAGGACAGGAATAATTGTGTGAACTGCTTAACCTGCTCTCCATTCATTGTCAACTCTGCACAAATAGTTGCTCGATGCTTTTTATTTATCTCAGGATGGTGACAGCCAGCAGATCCAAGTACAGTATTAGGAAGACTTCAAAGCACAGTTAGACCTGAGAATCTGGAAACTTTCGTATTAATTTTCTCAGACAAATTTGTTCTCTCTGAAGACAGGGTTAATGGTAAAGTCATAAAGAAAGTAAATTTGTCTGGTCTCATTCCAACAATTTACATAATTCTTTCTTTTCCTACTTCTTGAGAGTTAAACTGTAGCATCTTAATTTTTTCTGTCCAAATATTTATTTGTTTTAATAATATAGTTTATACACATTTGTGCAAGATGGATGTTTGTAGGTGTAATTTGATAAAAGTCACTAAATGTCACTCAGACATTCTAACAATTTTCTGTGTCATGCCAGTATCATGTGTCATTTTTACAGATTCTTAAATGTTTACCTTACATATATTAATAAGCATTTAAAATATACAATTTTATAGGTCTTGACATAGATATACACCTGTGTAATCATCATCTTGACTACTACAATGAATGTCATTTATAACACAAAATATACTTTTTAATGCTTTCCCCTTGTCCTTCCCTAAAAGCCACCCTGAATTCATAGGCAACTGCTTATTTACTTTTCATTACTGTAATTATCTTGCACGTTCTAGAACTTTATATAAATAGAATCATAAACTATGTATTCTTAAAATCTAGTTTCTTTTACTCAGTGTAATTCGTTTGAGTTCCATCTTTTCCTTCCCATGTAGGCAATCATTTCTTTGTTTTGTCCAATCCTGCTTCAGTACAGGGATGTAAGAAACAAGTTTCAACTTTCTGCTGTTGAGGAATCTATAGATTGATTTTAGTTTTTAGTTTTTTTCTTTGCTATTACAAATAAAGCTGCTATGAACATTTGAATATAACACTTCATGTAAATATAAGTTATCAATTATTTTGGGTAAAATCATAGGAGATGAATTGCTGAGTAGTATGGTAAGTTTATGTTTATCATTTAAAGAAATTGTCAAGTTGTTCTTCAAAGTGACTATACCATTTAGATTCTGGTCAGGACTGTGTAAAAGTTCTTGTTGCCCCATGTTTTTTACCAGCACTTAATATGGTTAAGTGTCTTTAATTGTAGACATTTGTATTCATATTATTGGTGTATCATTGTTTAAATTTGTGTTTTTCTAAACTATAATAGCAAACACCTTTCATGTGCTTATTTGCAATCTGGATAGTACTTTGAAGTATTTTGCCTGTGTTTTGACTCATTATCTTGTACTGAAAAGATTGTCCAACTATCAAGAACACATAAATAACTCAAAATTTCTACCTACCTTGGGTTCCAGTAGATTTAGTGTTTATATTTTAATGTTTAGAACTTTGAGCCATTTTGACTTAATTCAGAACATGGTGTAGACATGAGTCTAGTTTCAGTCTTTAACATGTAGAGATCCAGTTTTCCCAGCACCACTTATTGAAGAGGCTATCTTTCTTCCAGTGACCATGTTTAGCCCCTTTGTCAAAGAAAAGGTGGTTGAGCGTGTAAACATCAAATTGTCTTACTAGTGTGAGAAGTTGAAATAACACACACACACACACACACACACACACACACACACACACATATATATTAAGATAGTTATACTACTGATTTTTCTGAGTTCACTGAAGAGAAAGCTTTATTCGGGAATTGTTCAGACAACTGAATGCAGATGTCTTGTGCTCTGGATGAATAATTTGCAGATTACAATGCTTAATATATGTACCACTGTTGCCCCATGATTGACATGTTTTGAAATTTTTAGGTTTTTCTCTTCTTTTTTCCCCCTTTTCTTTGTCTTTGAAATAAAAATGGATTTGAGGAAAAACAAAATTAAATAAAAACATTGTCTTAGGTCCTGAGAAAAAGAAAAATAAAAAAGTTTTTCATATAATCTGGTTAAAAGTCCTTTCAATTTCAATGACATGTAAAATAAAAATTGTGTGTGTGTTTGTGTGTGTGTGTGTTCCCATACTCTTAGAAGTGCTTTTCACAACTATAACTTAATTTTGATGAAGTTAGTTTATCACCTTTTATGGACTGTGATTTTGATGTAGCATTAGTAAGTCTCTGCAATTTAAAGACAGAGACATTTCCAGTACTCTTTTTTCTTAAATGTTTTTTGGTTTCAAAATTAATCTGTCACTTGTTTGAGATATTTATGTTTGTGTATAATTTAAGTTATGAATTGTTTTTAAGAAATTTTGATTTAAATTTCTTACAAAAATTTAAACATGTAAAATTTTCCTGTTTTTTTTCCTTCACCTATCTTTCTCCAGTAGTAACATCTTGCATTCATTATATATCAGAAGTAAGGAACTAGTGTTGAGATAATTCCTGTAGCCAAACTAGAGATTTAATTCTGATATAGCCAGTTTCAAAGATTTTTTTCATTTATTTTTATGACTAGTTTCTCTTTTTCTTCTAGTTTGTGAACAAGGATTTCTCACTGTGTACATCCAGCCTGTTTCTTTAGTTCCCTCTGACCCCCAAGTTTCCCAGGCTTGCTTCCTTTCCTTTCTTTCTTTCTTTCTTTCTTTCTTTCTTTTTTGTTTTGGTATGGGGAATCAAACTCACTACTTCGTGCCTGCCAGGCAGGCCTTGTGCTGCTGAGCTATATCCCAGCTCATGCTGCCTTTCTTTTGCACCTTTATGGAAAAATAAATAAATCATGTACTATGGGTCTGTTGTTTTCTCATGAATGTATTAAGATTATGAATTCTGATAACTATTATCACTTTTATACCTATTTTTCTAAGAATTAGCTACTTTTCATCATTAATAAGTGTTGAGTTTATTAAGTTATTTTCTGAGTCTGCATTTTGTTGATATGGCTTTCATTTTTTCTTGTTAGTTTAATAAATAACATTGTTTAGCTTCAAAATATAAACTAATTTTGCATTCCTGGCATAGAACCTGCCTTCTGATGTGTCAAATTTTATCCATTTTCAATTTCACTTGATTATATTTGGTTCAGAAATTTTAGATTATATTTTTGAGAGCTGTGAATCTAATATTTATTCATCTTATGTCTCTCAGGCTTTGACTTCACATAACTAGTGAAAAGCAGTACGATTTCCTTGATTTGAAACAATTTATGTTATGTCTCTAGTATGTCTTCCTTAAATATCTGATAGAGCTCACCAATGAAGACATTTGGGCGTGGAATTTTTTAAAAGGATATTAATTACTCATCAATTAATTTAAAATACAGAGCTGTTACTATTTTCTATTTTATTCTATTATTCTGATATTTCTCTGTTTTAAAGAATATTTAAACTTTTATATATCTAAAACAATGAGTAAATTGTATTTCCTCTATATCATTTAAATATACTTATGATCTACACGGATGTCCTAGATTCATTTCTGAATAATAATTTTTTGAGACACTGTCTCTCCATGTAGTCCAGGCTGGCCTTGAACTCACCATGTAGCCCAGGCTAATCTTGCACTCAGGGCGATCTTCCTGCCTCAGGCTCCTGAGTGTTGGGATTTTGTTGTGCTCCACCATGCCCAGCTTCAATTTGTGCTGTATGAATTCACTCTTTTTAAAAATTTTCTGTCCAGAAGTTTCTATATTTTATTGACTTTGTTAAAGAAGTGACTTCAGTTTTTCTACTGTTCTTTATTGTTCTTTCATTTTCACTTTTTTATTTTGCACTTCTTGCTATTTCACTTGCTTTCTTTTATTGTTTTGTCTACTTTTATAGCTCATACTTTTCTGTTGATGTTATCTGAGGCACTATTTATAGGACATCAACATTTAAAATAATAATGTTTTAATGACTTGGGTCCTGCAGTATTATAAGATAATCTCTTTTTAAAATTACTTACAGAGTAGTCTTATGGTTTGATTATGAAATTTGCTAGAGTAACCCCATTTGATAAGGTGTGGTCATGCTATTATCTCTACCAAATGCCCTGAATGTTCACTGAAATTCTTCCCCTCTGGCTAACCCACCCCTTATGCGTTCTGGGGTCTTTGGTGACTGTTCTTTGCATGATAGTTTTTTTCCCCTAAGAATGATTATTTGCTTAACTTCATAAAGCTTTTCCCTACATGTTTAGTGTAGGACTGCCAGTGATTTGACAAGGTTCCATTGTAGATTTCTGAAGTGCTTTTTGTATTGTGTGTATCCCTTCTCTCTGATATTCTGCTCAAATAAATTCTATCCCTGGATTTTGTTCCCTGCCTCTGAATTTAGAGAGATCACTGTGCACTTCTGTGTTTCCCCATCTCCAGCACTGCTTTGTCAAAAATGCTTCCAGGCAGAAGGTAAAGATGAAAAAATGGCGCAACTCTGATTTTCCTCTCAAGGAAGACTTCCTTTGATTTTCTGTTGTTCAGCATTTGAGAACAGGTGTTTCATTTGTTTGTCTAGCTTTTTAATTTGTTTATAGTTACTGGATAGTATATTAGTGTGCTAAGGCTCCCATAATATAGTAACATAGACTAGGTGATGGTGGGAATTTATTTTCTCACAGTCCTGGAGACAAGAAGTCCAAGATCAAGGTATCAATATAGTTGGCTACTACTGCAGCCCCTTTCCCTACCTTATCGATTATTGTCATCTCCCTTTGTCCTCATATAGTATTTTTTCTTTCTATGTCTTGTTCTAATTTTCTCTGGTTGAGAACAGTAGGCATAGCATATGAGAGTCCAGACATGAAATCATTTTAATTTAGTAACCTGCTAAAAGATCCTATCTCCAAATTAAGTCACATTCTGAGATTTTGGGAGTTAGTATTGTAACATACAAAACTAGGGTATGCACCAAAATACACCTGTAATAACCAGTGTGTCACACTGGCTTTCTTGTCATTGAGGCACAATACAAGACACCCACAGTTGAAAAGAAGAGAGATTCATGTTGGCTCACAATTTTAGTCCATAATCAGGTGGCTCCAAGACAGAAATGACATGGTGGAGGGGTCTGGTAGAGGACAATTGCTCATGTCATGCCAGCCAGGGAGCAGAGAGAGAGAACAAGGAGAAACAAGAGAAGGAGACATATCCTTCCAGGTCACAACCCCAGTGATCCACCTCACTGATCAGGTTCCTGCTTCCTGCTTGACATGCATGAGTATAGCACTCCCAGTACCCAGTCAGCTATGGAACACATGACAGTTTAGGAATTATTTCATACCCAAATTGTAATCATCTAATAGTGACTCCTCTTTCATGCCAGTCACAGAAATTTTTTAATACTTGCAACATGCCAGTCATTTTATAAGCAAGTTTCATACTTTAACTCATTTAATTTTCCTAATATTCTTGTCAGACAGAAACTGTGAAATCCATTTTAGACCAAGGGTGCCTAAAGCTGCAAGAGTTAAGCAATTTACTAAAGTACCTAAGCTGACCAAAGATTCTGGATTTGAATCCAAGTGTTACTTAAAAAGCCATGACTCTTGGCCACTGTGGTATGCTTATAGGATACACATGAAAGGCAGAATTAATGCTGATATTTCTAAAATATCTGGTCTTACAGTTTTACTAGATACACAGTTTTACAGTTTAGCAACTCACATAGTTTCCCAGTGTCAAAAAACACCAAAGTACTGGAATATACGCCATCACTCATAACAAAGCATCTTTCAATTTGTTCCTCTCTCTCACTCGACCTCTCTGTTTATAAAACTATCTTTGTGATATTGGGAATTTTATGAAATTTTAGATAACATAGTGATCCAGCATACTCTGAAAATTTTACTTAATGTCTAAAATATCAGTTATAAACAAAGAACTGACAAAGGAAACTCATCATTTTGAAAGCAAACAAGTCACTCATCAGTCAAATAAAAGACTCATCTGGTTATCTGTTGTACTTGGATTTTTTTTAACATTTTTGTATGGGCCTATTTCCATCAAATATGACCAATGACCCACTCAAATGTATTATTACAGAAAATTTCCTATATTGAATAATAAGTAGAACTAATACAGTGGTACTTTGGTGTACAAACTTGATTTGTTCTATGATTATTGAAAAGAGCACCATGTTTTTGCTTATGTGGAAAGATGGGTGTAGTCATATTTGTCACCTAATGCAGAGTTTTCAAACAACAAGAAAGTTTTGCCAAATGTCTTCTGTTTGCAGAATTGTCTGCAAGCAAAATCGTTATGAAGTGAGGTATACTTGATGTCCAATTTTAGTTTTAAAATCATACTCCATGACAATAGTCTGTATATGAGACATCGTAGTATTTGTGAAGATTTTAACTTCAATATGCCAATATAGGGCAGCGACGTGATGTCTACACAGATAATATTTCCGTGCATCTGTTCATTGATTGTCAAATGGTAATGAGCCTAAAGGGTCCTATTTGATTAATGTCTTTCTTACAAAACTGGCCTTGATTTAAACTACAATTATTATGGCTTTTTCTGTTCACTTGAGTAATTTTTTTAAATCTGTGACTGATCTGTTAAAATTATACCCATAAAGAAACACTAAGAGACCAAAGAAAAAAATCAAAAATATTGCCAGAAATCAGTACTTCGAAAGAACATTCTCCGCTACTACTAAAGCTCTTTGTCCACTTTATTTTTAGACTAACTTATAATCTACATATTCAATGTGTTCAGTATTTGAAAGTGTAAAATTTGAGGTAATAATAATAAAAGCAAGAGTTTGAGTCAAGGACTAAGAAACAGTAGTTTGAAAATAGTCTTTGGAAGCAAGAATGAAGAACTGGGAAATAAAGCTAAGAGTTATCAAAATCAGCCTACGTAATTAATACCCCTATTCTTTAGAAGGTAAGTCCCAAAACCCTTAATGGATACCTGAAGTGAAAGTGGGGAGAGAGACAGAAACAGAGCCCCTAACTTAAGAATGAATTCTGTTCTGGGAGAACATTCATAAGTCAAATTCGTTTGTAAGTCTGACAAAGTAAGCCGCATACACCTTTGATGCAAATACACATTGTCTACCACTCTGTGTTTCCTGGAAGTCCCCTGCACATCATCACTTCTTTTCCTCTTGCTTCTGGACATTTTACAATTGAGTACATTTTCCAGTGGTACAATGTACCATTGTACACTATCACATTGCACAGTAAGCACACAACAGCACAACAGTGACAGTGTCCCACACACATGTGCACTGCTTTTGTGATTTGTTCACATCTAACGAAATTCATAATGCAAGGTCTGTTCTTACCTGTGAAAGTTTGAACTGAAATTTTGGTAAACCAGGAACTTATGAAATTACAGTTGTAGAGCAATTAAATTTGCTTTATTTGAATGATGGGAGACTAGCATTTATCTACTAGTCTCTATTCCTTCAGACTAAAGAACAGATCTATCATAAGATTAAATGGATTAAGATTAGATCATTTATAACCTTAATCTAACACATTTGGTATTGCAGATGCTTTTGGCATCTTACAGCGGTGGTAGAGACCCTATGATACCCATGCCACAGCAGACTGTTTATATCATTGAAAGCTCCAAAACATTCACCATAGCTTTCCTGTAGCATATTATTTTGACCTTATTCTTACTTCTGCTGCTGACACAATGGGCATTTGGGGCAACTCAGATTGACCTACTTCTCTCCTTCCTTAGCATATTGAATTCACTGCAAAGTCTTCTCTGACATAAGAAAGCTGGTACCCACCCAGCATTGCAACTATAACCCACAAATTCAAGGAGGTTAACATCACAGGGAAAGCCTCAACCAAAGTGGACCAGATTGCTCCAGCCTCACATTATGAGGTGAACAGTTCTTCCAGGCATTCCACACGCTCTTCTCAGCAGCCATGGAACAATCTAGAACTATATGCCCACATTATGATTTGAACACCACACCCTCATGTTGCCTATTCCTTTTTTCTGTTTTGTTCTCCTCATCATCTCATTGCTACTCTCTGCTATTAGATTCCAAACAAATAGCTGCACTCAAGTCTTTCTTGTCTCAAGGGAACTTAAGCTAAGACAAGAGAACTTTTCTCATGTCAGAAAAAAAATCAACTTTAACCAAAATAAAGAAAAGTACCCTAAATCATCAAGTTTGAAAGTGGTGATATGGGATTTAGAGAAAAGTTCTGTTTGCTTCTAGGATCTCTTTGCTTTTTAATAGGGCTATTCTGTTCACTCATCAGTAACTTGGCAGTCAGTAATATGTAATAGCTTGGATTTAGGTCTAAAAGCCAAATTGTATACACTTGTCACCTGCCATCTGTGAACAAATCAATTAATAGCTCTGTGACTCTGTTTTGTCATATGAAAAGTGACCACATTTTAAAAGACTTATCCATATTGTTAAATTAATTAAATTTATAAAGTGTTTGGTCTATAACAAACATGCCATGTGTTACTACTGATAATACCATGTTACAGTTATAATTTCAGTTATTGTTGCCATGCCACACCTTAATCAGACTAACATGAAATCTTCATGTGCTAATCTGGTGATATTTTTCATGAAAGTGAAGAGAAAAAATAACTGCTAAAGATCTCCTCTGACTCATATACAATCAGAGACTGAAGTGTTTAGAATTACTTTATCTTCATGATGAGATCATACAAAATGTACAGATAGTCAAACAATTTTGCAAATGTTTGCATTTCATTTGTACATATATGATCCCTTTTAAGCCATAAAACAAATTCCTCCAAAATATTCTACACAATTCCTGATTGGTGAACTCAAATTTGCCTGCTACTCTTCCTGGTTTTTACCACTAGGGCCAATAATCTTCTTCATCATCTTTACAATAACTGTCATTATCTTTACCTAACTTTGTAGACTCTAATTTTAGGACAGGGGAGGTTTTTGAAGATCAGAGGAAGAAAAGACCATCATCCCTAAAATTAGAATCACAAAGATAGGAAAGCTATAAATTAATCCTGGATCCCGTACTCTCAGAATAAGTGTTATTAACTTGGAATTTAGAGAGACCCTGAACTTGGATAGAAAAATATTATTACATATTAATTGTCACTTGTAGGTGAAATTTGGTGTTCCCTTTCATTATGATTACAGAAGACAATCCACAGTTGTATTGGGAGTACAGTGGTGCTTTGCTTTATGAACTTAATTCTTCCCATGATTCTGGTTGCAAAATTTGTTCCATCATTGAAACCAGAATTGTGAAAAAAATTCTGTGACCAAAATCATGGAAAGCATTAATTCATGAATGGAGGCATCACTGTACATGTAACTTGGTTGCAATTGAGAACATTCATTTTCATTTTACATTAGTTTTTACAAATACCAAGAGATTTTGTGTATACTTGTTATTATTTTGAAATTATAGCAATTATCAGATATACTACTAGATCTTGCTATTTAGTTCATGAATAAAGAAGTGAAACAATATTCAATCACAATTTTAAAATATTTTGATGACTATATTTTAATATAATTGGGTTTTTTTGTAATCCTGTGTGGTTTAGTTTGTGAATTTAGAAACATCCCAAGAAGGAATTTGCTGGCTTCCCCAAGCTACCAAAGTGACCTAAAGGGGTCAAAAAGGTTAAAGCGTACTCCTTAACTACTTGACTTCCACCAATTTTGCTAGGATTTGTGGAAGATAAGACTTTTATTTCCTATGAGGTTCTATATAGGTGATATTTAATAATTGCATATCTAGTAAACCTAGCAGTCCCTAAGTAAAGTCCTGCATCGTGCCAGTTCAGTACCAGTGAGCATTTTTTTATGTGACATTTAGTATTCTGGCACCAGGATAGGGCTTAAATTGATGTCCTGTTTGCTTAAAGTTGAATCAGAGAGACATAATTTCAAGGAAGAGCATCTTATAGGTTTAGGATATAAGTAAATTGTGAGAAATGTTGGTAAATCCATTTATCATCAATATTATAGTTTTGGGTAAATACTCCCATTACAAAGATTTCTGCACCTTTTGATGAATTATAATCCCCAAAGTGCTTTTAGTTGGGTTCCTTTTTCTGTTTATTTTTAAGTACTGGAAAATTAAAGAGAAATCATTTGTTAATAACTTTGCCTCTTCAAAATACAAGCTTAGATTAATATGAGATTCAAGTAGACCCCTCGGCCAGCATTTACATTTTTCCAATTGAAGAACTAGATCAGCAAAGTTTTATAAAGAAATTGATTATCTATTAATTACATTTACTTCCACTGATGCCGAAAATTTGAAAAATTCAAATTGCATTATTGAAGAGCTTTAAAGTAAAATGTTGATATAGTTAAGAAAACATTTAGGTTGTATTCATCATGTAAAGAAAATTGTCAGTCCATTAACTAAAAAGAAGATGATGACTCAAGGTTGCCATTATCCCTTCTGTGTAGGATAATGTTGCTAATAATATTCATAACCTACACATAAATTCATATTTCCAAGCTGCCTATCAACATGTTTTCTTGGTCACAACTGCATGCATTCATTGTGAAAAGTAGGGATGGCTGGGCAGATGATACACTTTAGGTTGTGTAAGCAAGAAACTAAGGCAGTGGAAAATCTTGGGATATATTAATGAGGACTTTCTGGTTACAAGCAATAAAAAAGCAGTGTGTAAACCCATTATTGTTGTCTGTTGTAACTGGGACAATACTGGTAGAAATGGCTTCAGGCCCGGCATTTTCCAATACTAGAGCAATGTGAGTTATCTCTATGGATCCCAAACTCTTTCCTTCTATGCTCAGACAATAACTGTGGCTATTTGGAAACTGTAAGGATCTTTGCTTTGGTGTTGCCCCAAAGAAAAAGACTTCACTCTAACTGGCCTGACCTTATCATCTGCTCATCACTCAACCTGTAACTGTATAAAAGGATGCTAGAGAATGACTTGGTTAATTAAGACCATTTTAGGTCTATTTTCAGAAAGGGAAAGTCAAGTAGCTCCTTTTTAAGCTAAAGGCCTTGAGAAATGCCAGCCTACCAGTAGAGATACTGAAGAACATCCCTTGTGCCAGAGAAGCACACTCTTCAGGCAATGGCAGGGCTTGGCTATGTAGTTCACACTGGCCTTGAACTTAGTATGTAGCCCAGGCTGACCCTGAACTCACGGCAGTTCTCCTGCCTCATGCCAGTGTGCCACCATGCCTGGCTTTCTTTTGAATTTTAAAAAGACTGCCCCAGAATCATCCTAACTGTAATCCACTCTCAAGCTCAAATCAGGTGCACGGTAATGCCACAAATACTAATAGATAAATTCACAGTGTACCCTGCATGCAGCCCTGTGTCAGAACGGAGGAGTCTAGTCGATAGAGTGGCCTACCTGGTCATTCTTTCCGCCCTCCTCCTCGAACATCTCTGCTCACCCATTTTGCAATTCCTGACTTGCATTGATTTGTTTTCTCCCCTGTTGGCGCTATGGTTTGAATCTGAAATGTCCCTCAAAATTTCATGTGCTTGGTCCTCAACAACAATGTTTTAATGAATAATAAAAACAATAATGAATTACAAGGGAAGTGACTTCATCAATAAATTAATCCATTTATAATTTGTTGCTTTATGGCATATTGGGTGGAAGCTTTATTAGGTGTGGCCTTGTTATAGGCAACTAGGCATTAAGGACATATCCTTGAAGGGGTATTTTGTTTTAATCTGACCTCTTCCTGTCCTCCATTTCATTCCTCTAGAATCAGGGCAAATTCCCTCTATCTAATGCTTCTTCCATGGTATTCAGTCTCATCCCTTTTCTAACAGCAATCGGGCCAATCAATCATGGAATGAAACCTCTAAAATCATATATTTTGTCACAAGAATAGAATTTGTCTAACCCAGTGGAGATAGAGCAGTGCCACCATGGCTGCCTCCTACAGTGATCCCAACAATCTGAGTTAAGCTGTGGATACTGATATAGGTGCACCAGTTGAACCCCTACCATTCAGTCTTCCTTGTCTATTCTATGCTATTCATCAAATCACCACTGCTTATATTTTCCTGTTCCTAATGGTAATGACATTCAATTTTTATTGTCAGCTTTCTACGTGTTAGGCATGATTCCAGACACTTCATATGCACTTAATTATTTAGAACATACTTCAATATATTTTTATTTTCTAATAAAAACCATCCCACTTAACAGAATGTTAAAAGCTCCCTGTGATCTGGGATGCATTCATTTCCTGGCCTGTTACACGTATCCTATGTTTTAAACACAGATATTTTCTGTTTCTCCAATATCTTATTTTCTAGCTTTTACATTTACTCACTCTACAAATTTCACCTGAAAAGTCTTCTATTTACCTTTCATCACCAAAATTATCATCAAATATGCAAAGCTGTTCACAAAGTCTTCTTCAGTAATGCTGAATGATAATAAATGTTTTCTCTCCTGTGAATCTAACACTTGTTTGTCTTTCTCATTATAATGCAGGTGGAAAGTCACAGATCTTCTATACTATAAATAAATTCATTTACTGTAACACTCCTTAACTACTTACCATGTTAAGCACTAATTCATTGCTAATGTACAAAGAAGAACAAGGCATGGTCCCTGACATCAAAGAGGTTTTGTCTACTGCAAAAGAAAACACAAGCGTATGCAATTCTGACACAGTATGAAATGTATGCACACTGGAATGCCAGAGGTACAAAACTGTCTAAAATGCAGTTACAGCACATTTGACAATAAAGACAATGTTTCATGGGCTATATATAAGCACACAGACACCAGAGAAAGGGCATTCCAGAAAAGATCAAAGGCAAGAGTGTGCAAAATTTGCATGATATGTTAAGAATCTTAACAATATGATTACTTGGGAGAGTGTTTTGAGTAGGTAGAATTTGTGCCTAAGATTGTAAATCATAGATCAAACAAAACTTGCAACTTAGGAATTATCTGACACTATCAAGTTTATTTATTGCACTGAATCTAACATTCCTCAGGAATAACACAGAAGAAATTGCAATATTCATCCTTAGTAGAGATTTAATAAGGTAGTATGTGCCAGTACTTAAAACAATACTTTGCACCTAGTGGAGAGTTTGACAGATTGGTGTGTGCATGTGCGTGCGTGCGTGTGTGTGTGTGTGTGTGTGTGTGTGTGTGTATAAAATCTTTGGAGGACTCTGTTAGAGTTCTGTCCAGATCCTCTCAAAGGCTAAACTACTAGTATGAAGTTTTAATTCAAGGTCAGTATTTGGGAGACTGGCACATGTGCATGTGTCACTTACTCCATTTCCAGTTTAATCTCCTTATGTTAATCTCAACCAGGGCAGTAGAGATAGACCCCCGAGAGGTGGAATGTACAATTGTAAAAAAAAAAAAAAAAAAAAAAGCACCATGCTAGGAAGTGTGCTGATGGAGACTAGGAGATTCCACTGCTGAAAATTTTTTTTCTATCTAATGGTCTGGAAAGCAATTGATGCCTCAGGGTAAATTCATTCTCCATCTCTAGCATGATAAAATATTTTCTGCAGATGCTGAGCTGTAGGCATCTGATGCTGTCTCTGAAAGGCCAGTTCTCTTGGTTCAGAGTGGATTGTGAGCTTTCTGTTCCAAAATGAGCCCTAACTAAACTCCGACCACATTCAGAACTACAATGTAATCTCCAGGATGGTCTCTGTGGACCCCCCAAAATACCAGTGCATTAAATGTGTTATTTCAATCATCCTTAAAACTGCACACTAGAACAAGGACACAGAGAAGTTGTCAAATGCCAACCTCTCTTCCTAAACATGCTGCGGGCTGGAAATGGAAGAGCCAGCCAATCCCTCTAGCCTGGGGTTAATGAAATCTCACAAAGTATAGGAATTTCAAACCTAACAAGCAGGAAAGACTTTCTAAAATTTATTTAGGTGGATTTTCACACAAATATAAACCCTCAAACAGATTCCTTCAATAAATTTTTAGAGTAAGTAGAAAAGTATATTTTGGCCAAAAACAATGTTTTCTTTTAGCTAAGCTTGAATCAGTCAATTTTTTAAAAATATTGTGAAACGTTATAAAAAATATAATAATAAAACATAGACAGAGAACCGAGAATTTCCAGAACTGTACAACTACACCATATGATCTCAGTAGTGGCTGTGTACCATTAGACAGAAGTCCAGATCCCTAGAATGGACGTTAAGAGTGAACCTTCATATAAACTATGGTCTTTGGGAAATAATGTATAAATGAAGGTCAACAGTTATAACAAAAGTACAACTTTAATGGGGCATTTTCAAAAAGGAAAGAATGTATATGTGTACAAAAAAGATCTATATGTGTAATTTCTGTAACTTTTGCTCAATTTTGCTATACATTTAAAACATAAGTAAAAATAAAGTCTATTTAAAATATTAACAGTTAAGCCACTTATCTCCACACCAAACCTTGGAACTAAGGTGAACATTCTATGAGGTACCAGTTATTTTGCTGAGTCATGTATGTCATTGCTTAATACATCAATGTTAGTGTCAGGTCGAAGTGGTGAGGTACTCATCCTGTATCTACCATGCTGGCAAAAGAAATAAGGAAGGCCGAAAGAAAGCAGGGGTAATTTAATGATATTTATTCTGAGGATGTTTATTCATTTTGTCAAGGACACTATCCTATCCTTGAATTCAGAAACTTGGCAAAACCAGAGCCATTTCTGAGAAAAGAATCATAGCTCTTTGGTAGGAGCATGGGGAATATAGTTTGTAATCCTTTTAAACTAAGGTTTCCTGAATGAACTTAATGTGTATCCTTTTTTCCACAGATATTAATAGAAAATGTTGATTGCTTCTGATTTCTGAACTTTGAGTTGAAGGGGAAATAGAGTCTGTATACATAACGTCATGTAAATCTGAGTTCATTTATGGCATCACAAGCTGGAGAAATTATGTAGTCCTAAGTGTGGTATGTGACTAAGAACCATACCGGTAGACAGGGCAAGAATATCTACATTAACTTTGAAATTCTTTTGATGAAACAAGACAGCTCCCATTTCCTTGCCATCATGCTGAAAATGTAGTTAGATATAAAGAGCGTGAAAGGTCTTGACACTGTGGAAGTACAGCGCACAAATAGGTTTATTTGTTCCGCCTAGGTTCCTTGCTTTAGGATTTGTGTTCTGATCACTTGGCTGCCTGTGATTGTTTGAAGTTTGGCTCCTTGTAATTGGCTGAGATTTGGCTGTTCATTAACACTCCTAAATTAGGTTTTCTGTTTGCTTATTCCTTCATCTTTTATGAACTATCTTTTTCTTGCCAGGCATTCTGGTGCACAGCTGTAGTTCCAGCACTTGGGAGGCTGAAGAAAGAAGATCCCTGCAAGTTTAAGGCCAACCTGGGCAAAATAGTGAGTTCAAGCTCAACCTGACCTACATAATGAGATTTTGCCTTAAACAAATAAAAACAAAAGAAGAAACACTCCTTGGATTCCAACTGTTCTCTTGCACACAAGTTGTCATTTCCCACTCTTCCATGCACGTTTTTGTTTTTTATCACCCCAAACTTTTCAGATCACCTTGTCTCAGAGACTGTTCTGGTCAACATTAACCTTCTAGAAGATTTTACAAATTCCCACCACTATGGGCCAAACCTTGCCCTTCATTACTGACTTGACCTCCATGTGGGTTTTGTAAATGCTATATCAAGCTTACTATGACTAAAATCATAACTTTGGATGACTTTGCCCATTGCTCACTCTCAGCCTACTTCTAATCTGCTACCTTCATGCATGAAAACCCCAAATCCAACTGTCACTTTGTTTCTTTTTTCCTCTGTTTCAACCAATCATGAAGTTCTATCCATTTTACTTAAAACTACATTTCTAATTTACTCACTTCTGTCCAAATCCACAGTCTATTTCTTTTTGTGTGTGTTTTGTTATTTTTTTTTGTTTTGTTTTGTTGAGACAGGGTCTCACTATGCAGTTCATGCTGGCCATGAACTCACTGTGTAGACTAGGCTGGCTTTGAACGCTCAATGATCCTCTTGCCTCAGCCTCCTGAGTGCTGGGATTACAGGCATGTGCCACTATGCCCAGCCAGGTTGTTTGTTTGTTGTTTTGGGTTATTTTTTTGTTTTGTTTTTGGAATGACCAACTTCTTAATTCAAGAAAACATCATATCTCACCTGCTAGAACATAATAGTTCCTAGCTGCTACCAGCATCCGCTACTGGACCACCTCCATTCATTCTCCATAGTAGCCACATAGAAAGATTTTTTTAAAAAATAAACTAGACCAACTTTGATACATAGTAATGTTTTCTTATTGCTTACACATTAATCCCCAAGGCTTATATCACAATCTCCAAGACCTTGTGGGATTTATGTGATTTTGCCTCATCTCAATTTTTTCTTATTCATTGCACTGTAATATCACTGACCTACTTTTTACTCTATGAACCATTCCAATCTTTTCTTATATCTAAGAGATTTCAATTAAAACTTCCTATAGTGCTTTGAACCACTACTACTACATATGGCTAGATCTTTAGCATCCTCAGCTACTGATCAAAATCGCAAAGCGAACAGTCAACAAAATGAAAAGACAGTCTATGGATTGGGTAAAAGTGTTTTGAAACATCTGACCTGGGGCTAGTATGCAAAATAAGAAACTTGCAAAACTCGATAACAACATATGTATATAGTCAAAGACCTGGATAATTTCTTCAAAGAAAGGATAAAAATGACCAATGAGTACCTGAAAAATGGTTTAAGCTTAATAGTTATTAGAGGAATACAAATAAAAACAATAATCAGATATTTCACATTTGCTAAATTGGTTAGAATAAAAAACAGTAAAGAGATAAGGGCTGGTAAGGTTACGGAGAAAAAGAGCACTTGTACACTGTTAGTGTAAACAGAGTTTGATGTAGTCCTTATAGAAAACAGAGTGGAAGTTACTCAAAACATTTAAAATAATGCTACTATTTACCTATCAATTCCACTGAAATCATATCACATCTGATAGAAACATCTGCACTCGCACATTCACTACAGTATTATGCACAATTGCCAAGATATGGAAACAATCTAAATTACAGCAAGGGATGAATGAATAAAGAAAGTTTGGAACATCAATGTAATATTATTCAGTCTTCAAAAAGGAACTCTTGCCATTGGAAGCAACATGGCTCAATCTGGAAGACACTATGCTAAGTAAAACAAGCTAGACCTAGAGGACAAATACTGCATGATCTCATTTACATGTGTATTCTAGAAAAACTAAAAGGTACAATATACTGAAACAGAAAGCAGAATATTGGTTCCAAAAATTGGAGAGAGGGAAGGAATGGGAAGGCATACGTAAAAAGGTACAAAGTTTCAGTTACATAAGATGAATAACTCTAAAGATTTCTTAGCAAGTGATTTTTGGTGATTTTCCTCCCCCCACCATTCAAACACGTTGATTATGGAAGGTGATGACTATGTTAAATAGCTTTCTAATAGTGACTATTTCATTATATATGTTTATATCAAACACCATGTTGTATCCCTTAAATACATTCTATATAATGTAAATATATGCAATAAAATACATTTTTAGAAGAGAACATTTTTCATAACATCAAAAGAGAAAAAAAGACAACTGCATAGCAAAGCAATCCAAAACTCAAGCATTTAAAACAATAATTTATTTTTTCTCACAGTTCTGTGGATCAGAATTTCATTCAGTCAACTGCACTGAAAGATCCCAGACCTTCACTCCGTGCCCATCCTACACTGTTCCTGAAGGGAGACACAGTCCCTCAGTCTGAAAGAAACCTCTCAAGCCACACAATTAGCACCTAATGCAGGTAAAGAACTACAGAAAGGTTAATTCAGGTGGATGAATACAGTATCTGTGTCTCCATAACTATGTATATTTATCTACATATGTATAAGTAAACATGTTTTTGAAAATATAAATATGTAAGATTCCAAGACAGGCAAATTGCCTCTCTTTGCAGTAGTTTACCTAGCTACTGTTGCTCCGTTTCTGTATCACCTCTGGGAATTTCAGGAAAAAAGTATATAAGATAGAGGAACTAGTCACCTGAGAGACCTCTGAAACAACTTAAATACCTCCAATTTCAAGTGCTAAATATTCTCAAGTGTCTAAAAATTTCTAAAAGCTTCTGTACATTAACTCCTGGGCTTTCCATCTGGAAATGTGTTTAGGTCCCAAGTCCCCACTTAGTACTACTCAACACTTATTAGTGGACCAACATTTTGCTTTTATTTTCTTCAAACTGCTCTTTGAATTGAGCATGGCCATCTTTCTATTCCTTATTTCTGGTGTTATTTTATACTTGGTTTTCTGACAACAAGATTCATTCTTTAGTTTCAATCAACTGCACATACCCTGACATTGAATGAAAAGTCTTATTTTCTTTCCTTCTTTCTTGGAGCATTTCAACTATTTCATGTTAGACATCTAACAGCAGCAGTTGTTGAAATAGTACCTGATATGTGACAGTTCCTCTGTCAATCCATTCTATCAGTCAGTGAGGCTGCCTCTCATAGTTCAATATGGGAGTGTACTGGTCAGCTTTCCTGTTGCTGGTACAAAATACCTGGCACTATAACTTAAATGAGGAGAGGTTTATTTTGGTTCATGTTTTTCAGTTCTTGATTAGTTTGCTGTAAGGGCTGGGCAGAGGAATGCCATTCACCTCAAAAATACCTCAAAGCTGCTCACCTTAGAGAAGAAGAGAGACAGAGACAGAGACAGAGACAGAGAGACCAAGGGAGAGAGAGACAGAGACAGAGATGGAGATGGAGATGGAGATGGAGATGGGGACGGGGATGGTGAGAAACACTCTTCCAGGTTACACCCCTAGTGATCTTCCTCCAACTCCCAACCTCCTAGCAGCACATTTCACTACTAAATTCATCAATGAGTGAATCTGCTGGTGAGTATAATGTTCCCACAAACCAA
Source organism: Dolichotis patagonum (assembly GCA_004027295.1). Lineage (NCBI taxonomy): Eukaryota > Metazoa > Chordata > Mammalia > Rodentia > Caviidae > Dolichotis > Dolichotis patagonum. Next base: position 30,984 of record PVJX010016903.1, read on the forward strand.
TCTTCAAAACACCTAAGAGTTTTAGGGAACATTTTATATCTGTACCATCACATAATAGGGAGTGATGTGTTAACTTGGAACACCCAGCTGGACTGAGTCAGTGTGGTTTTAGGTGTCAAAGATCCATGTGAGGGTTGTTGACAATAGCATAAAAAGACAATTGGAGGAGAAGATAGTTTGCCGTTGCTAGAGAAGCTTGTTGTGCCGGTTTTCCTGATGTGAATTCAGCTGTTCTCACTGTTGTCAGAGGAGCCTCGGTTCTCGCTGTCACTGAGGTTGGCTGCAGTTCTCTCCAGAGGAGCTCTAATTTTTACTTGGAGCATCATTTCTTAGTTCCAGTGCAGATTCCTCAGCCTGCCAACACAGCTCCTTCATCCTGCTAGTGCAGACTTTCTAGCTTTCACCACTGATCTTTGGGCCTTCCCAGTGAAGATCCTTGACCCAGAGTTTCAGCACAGCTTGCTGTAGACTCTAGGTCTTCAGCTGGACTTGTGCAGGATATTATGTGAGATCCAGGCCCTCAGTTGGAGTCCTTGGGTCATCTCTAGGGTATGCATAGATGTCTTGCACTCCTCTGCATTTGACTTCTTGGATAAATATCATAAAATAATACTATAAACTATGTATCCTGTACTATTAACCCTATTCCCTTGCAAATCCTGACTAAAACAGATGCTTTGAATTCATTAAATTGCCAACAATCTCTATTCTGATTCATCAAGTTTGTCTGTCTATAGTGTAAAATCCATATCATTCATGGAAAGGTTAGGTAGGCAGGGTCAGGGGGATCTGAGGTATCAAAATAGGGGCTTAAAGAGATACAAAACACACTTTTCATGCCAATAGAAGAGACCCACAAGTATGCAAAGCCAAAAATGGTGAAGAAATTGGACCCAGATATCCAAATAAAATATTTAAATCTAGAACAGGAAAATACATTTTCCAAAATCTTCTAAGAATAAATGGTGTGATCATCATTAAAGGCCTTGGTCTGTCAATAAAGATTTTGATCCATTCCATCTAAAGATGTGTTTAGTAGCATTTTATACTAATGAAATACTTGTTAGCTTATGCAAAGAGTATATTAGAAAAAAGAACATGAGTTTTAGGGTCTGAAAGACTCAGACAAGTTATTTAATGTTGCTTGGAGAATGAGATGGCTTCAGGCCTAAGACAATGATTATCATTTTGTACTCACTCTATAATTAACAATAGTCATTATTCAATAAATTCTAATATCCTTGATGCTAGAGACTGCCTCATTTAGTTTATGCCCCTAGTGAAGACAACACTGGCACATATTTTAACACATATTGAATGAAAAGGATGTCTGAATGCACTTAGCCAGCAAAGGCTAAATCTGAGTCTGATTTCAATTCACATATTTTCACGCTATTATTGTGTGATGGACACTGTAATTTCCTTTATATTTTCCCTCTCTTGATGCTTCCTTTGGGTTGACCCTGCCCCAGTCTTTGTGCTGTAGACAAATCTAATTAGTTTCTGTCACAGTGGTGATGATTATGACAGTAGACAAGTCTAATTAGTTTCTGAATCTTGGTTCATAATCCTAACATTCTTAACCCAAGATTAGGTTTATTTTAGGACTACATCATGCTATTCTTCCAAAACTATTCATTCTATGTGTTATGTTTCCAGTTACCTTAGGTACACTTAAATAATAGCTATGATTCATGAAGACCTAGCCTCACCTTCCATCTGCCCTGCTATCCTTCCCTGTAAGCAGTCCCCATAATCAGCCCTTTAGTCCAGCGCTGCTCATACTTGTGTCACACTTTCTCATGGAGCTGGACAAAACCTAGATGGCTGAGACCCTATTCTGGAGATTCTCATTCAGGGACCATGAATCAGAGTGCAATAATTAGCAATTCTAGAGCTGGGGATTTAGCTCAGTGGCATAAGCACATTGCTTAGCAAGCGTGAGGTTGTGAGTCTGATCCTCAGTACCAAAAAAAAATGTTAATAATTAGCAATTCTAATACACTGTCGGCTATGATGCTTACACTGCCGGTCATGGAGCACACTTTAAGTAGTACTATTCCAGCTCTATGATATTATCCAACATTTTCCCTGACATAATTTTTTTTGTACTACCATATCTTTGATTTTTTCCCCCTTTCTGTAGAATAACTTTGCTGGTCCTTTTCTGTTAGGAAAATTCTACTCAAGTTTGGCCACAAGTTCAGTGATGTCTCCTCCCTAATAATGTTCTGTCCCATTGTTTACTTCTAACATGTCATTCTTTCCTAAGTGGAATTATCAAAAATTTCTTTCCCATATGAACAGTTAGCAACTTATGCCTCTTGTTTTTTCCAGTATATTGGTAGTTCTTTTGTTGTTATTGTTGTTGTTGTTGTTTGTTTTTGTTTTGGTGTCAGGGATTGAACACATGACCTTGCGTTTGCCAAGCAGGCACTTATACCACTGAGCTAAATCCCCGGCCCCAGATTGGTAATTCAATGTGATCAAAGACTGCACTTTCCTCTCTAGCCTCATGTTCCACTCACTAGGAGAGTTTTGGGTGCAAAGACATGTTTAATATTTTGTTTTTGATTATATTATGACTAATAGTTCTTCCATCTGTAGGTTAAACTGTAGTTGCATTGTAACTTCTTACAAAAGGTTTTGTTTAGCTTTCCACTTGAAAATATACACCAGGTGTCAGAGGAAGGTTGTAATTTAATTCTCTATGGGGAGATTGAGGGTATCAGGTTACTATTGTGCACAGTAAAAGTCTTGAAGAACATTAGCACAGCCTAACAATTACGGTCCTCTTTAATAACCATGTCGTCTTCAGGGACATTCAGCAGACCAGAGTCATTACTGACAAAAATCATCACCACACTCTCCAAGTAGGAAAGTTGTTGCTTGTGTGCAATGAAAGAAAATTGATCCAGTAATACTTTTCACCTAGCCTATCTGAGCTTCGTTTCATGTTAAGACTGATCAAAACCTGTAAACTGCCTTGATGAGAAGTTTTAAAAAAAATAGAATGTCTTGGAGTGGTAAAAGTTTATGATACCACTACTTCTATATCCTTGCTCTAGTCCTGAAAGTGATCTCAGCATGCAGCAATAAAGAAGAAGAACGGTTCCCTTGAAGAATTTCATTTCCTTGGCTGAAAGTTCTCATTTATGAATTAGCATTTCTAGATAGAAGCAGGGAAGGGTTTTAGGGACCTGGGGGACAATCACGTATATTAATTTTCTATAATCATTTACCCTTTCTTACAAAGGGTGAGCAGTCATATACCGTTCATCTGTGATTCATAGAAACACTTGCCTAAAACACACAATTTAACATCTATCAGCAAGGATTCATTGGAATTGGGTACTGTCACAAAATTTCCCCCTATGTCCAAGTAGTATACTAAGTTCTTCTCTACTCAGGAAACTCTATCCCAGGGGGTTGGGTGAGGATTTTAGTCCTACTGGCTTGTCCAACCTCTTCTGTAGTTATTGTATAATAGACTAACATCATCTATTTATGTTGAAAGGACATAAATGTTTGAGAGACTCTTCTTTTTACCCATGTTGGAGAACAGAGATAATAGCTCAATATAAAGGCAAACTGTTTAGCTAAGTCCCAATGACTATTTGGTGTTGGTAACTGCTGAAAACATCACACCCCAGGTCTCCAGACAAAGGTTTAGATATATAAAGGAAGTTTGGAAAGAACATTGTTAGTGATTGAGACAGATCCAAAAATTGATCTCGGTTTTCATGGCCCACAGGTCTTTTTTCATAGCCTAAGGTATTCTTTCAGTTGGTGCTCGGTTCTCTCCCTTCCTTTTGGTTTCATTTGTTCTAGCCCATACTCTTAACTCTTCACTAACTTCTGATTTCACACAGCATTTGTTAAATATCACTTTCCATTAGCTTTGTTGCTCACTTCCAAATTCGTACAGTGTTTTAGAATTCAATTTACTGAAAGAATCTAACATATTCATCACATGCTGCATATCAAATGCATAGATCAGTATATGCTCATTTCTAACCAGGAAGAAGAGGAAAGAAACACATGGTACAAATCAGGGCTGTCATTTTAGATGAGAGACTGACATTAATCAGTCAGATAAAGTACATTAAATATATTATAATTTAGAAGATAGTACAGAGAATTTATGTAGCATTCATAGTCAGTCATCCTATGAATGCAGTAATTTGTCACAATCATTAAACTATTATTAATGCATTTTTGTTAGTGGAAACTTATGCTACATTTCAATATCTTTAGTTTTTACTGAATGATTTTTATTTTGTTCCAGGATTGCATATTATGTTTAGTGATCATGTGTTTTAGGGATTCTCTTAGTTATTTTTGTTAATGATCTTTATGGCTTTTAGAGATACTTTCTAGAATGTATTTCAACTTGAATTTATGTAATATTTTTCTTGCTAGGATATTGGTGTTATGAATTTTGGGGAGGAAAGACATAGAGATAAGTGCCATTTTCATTACATCATATCAACATGTTATGATTGTCACCATAGCTAATATCAACTTGTCACCATTCATATCAAATTTGAGATAGTCAACTTTGAGATAGGGAAAGGACATAGCTAGAAAGTATCATCTATAAGGCCCTAGCTATCACTGGAATCTTCTTATATCTTGATCTTGAATTTTCCAGTCTCCATAACTATGAGCAATAAATTCTGCTATAAACTTACTCTTCATTTTTTTTCTTTCCATGCTTTAATGTTGTGAAGGACCACATTGTGTGCTGCCCACATTTAAGGACTGGAGAGTTACGATCCACTTGCTCTCCGCAGCAACCAGAATTCCTTTAGCACTAAAAGAATGAACTTGAAAGGGGTTAGAGTCTGAATATTTGTGTCTCCCCAGAATTTGTATATTGAAACATAATCTCCAAAGTGGCAGCATGCAGAAGTAGGGCTCTTTAGAGATGTTAGGTCAGGGGGTCACTGAGGCCATCCCTTATGCATGGAAATAATGGCCCTACAAAGAGGCTTGAAAGAGTGTCCTGTGCTACTAGGGAAAGGACATAGCTAGAAGGCATCATCTATAAGGAGCTAGCTATCATTGAAATCTTCTGATATCTTGATCTTGATTTTTCCAGTCTCCATAACTATAAGCAATACATTTTCAAATATTTATATATTACCCAGTCTAAGCTTTTTATTTTTAGAAGCCAACTAGACTGAGGAAGAAGCAGAGCCTTAACTCTTACTTCTTAGTGTGTGACCACCACCCAGCCAGTTGGGCATTTATTGGCAGTGCAAAATCTCACATCTCTCCCCAAATCTGCTTAGTCAGAATTTACATTTCAATGAAATGTTCAAGTGATTTTTATGCACTTGAAGTTGGCAACCACTGCTATGGAAGACAATGCATATGTTTTGATGGCAGATAAGCTATATTTCAACCCTTTGAGCCTTCTCAACACTGACACAGACAGACACGGGGAAACCTTCCTAACTGAGCCATGAGACTAAGGGAAATGCGTATATTGCTATCGGAAGTGTACTAACTGGAGAATGACTATTAAAATCAGAGCTCTACCACTAAACCTTAGTTTCTTCTCTTGTAAAGCAGACTGGTAGGTTCTTCACTGGATTACGCAAAAGAATAAATGCCAGGATACGTAGCCCTTAGCACAATGTCTGCTACATGATAAGTCCTAAATAAATATTATTCATATGTAATTACAGGTTTCTACTGAATTACTAATATTCATTATTATTATCTGTTCAATATACATTCTCCAAGAATAAGGAAAGCTATTTCTAGTTTCATAATATATTTTATCATGGTATAAAGTTCTATTTACCAGTCAATAAAAACATGTATTCTAGTGTAAGAATCCTCACCTCTTTTACTATTTGATGTTAAAATGAAGTTTGAAATTCAAGAACATGTATCCTAACATCACAATGCATCCAGCAATTATACACAATTCTTATTTGTCAAAAAAATTATGAAAAAATACAAGTAATTCCCTTCACTTATAAAATCTGGGCATTTTAAAATGATAATTACTGTAGCTAGGCTTTAAGAAAGATATTGTTCAGAGTATTTTAGAGAGACCCCACCATGGCACCAGTTCAATCTGGTTTTTTCTGGCAGGTATGCTGCCTCACTTGGTTGTCTGAAGGATTCTGTTAATCCCCAAATTGTGCCCTATGCCCTCCTTCCCAGGTCCCATGTGCAGGAATACCCCAAAACTAATACAAAAGCTTTGCTGAGAGATTATTACTTGTCTTTATTCAGATCTTCTACTGCAGTTTTCACTGTTCGCTGAGGTCAAATTCCTCATTTGTGCTCAGGTCTTTTAACATTAGCTTATGTTTTGCTCAACTACTTTTTTGTTTTGTTATATTATTTTTAGTATGCTGTTTAATACTTTGAAGGTAGAAAGAAAGGGATTTAAATCCCAGTTCTTCTACTTGCTAGCCCCTTTAGGGAGCAAGAAATATTTAAACTTAGTAAGCCTCAGTTTACGCCTCTTTTAAATGGGAATGACATCATCTTCATAGGTGGTTGCAAGGATGAATTTCTGTTATGCATACAAAGTGCACAGCAGAGTTGCTGTCAAGTGAAAAACACTGATTCATTTCCTCCTTGAGACGCTGCTTTCCGCGGCACCCCTGGGGTTCATTACGTGACAGCTCTTAGCCAGTGATGCTTTCTAATGTCTGAGATGTGCACCTGGCCTTGGCCTTAGGACTCAACTTACCTGGAAAGAGTTTGTTGGGAGTGTAACAGAGAGCTTATTTAAAGAAAGTTCCAATATTACTTACCTAGGGACAAAAATTAAAAGTGAGAACTATAAATAGCTGAAAATATTCACAATTTTAAAGTATTAAATATTGTAAGGTAGGGTGTGTTTCTGTAGACAAATGTAAAGTAGCAGAAAACTTCAGTTTTGAGTACAGTTAATTGAAATTAATTAAATGAAATAAAAATATATTTCCAAAGGAAATGTAAAGCAGTGAGCCGGTACACACATTCTTCATTTAATGGAGCAATATGAGAAGTAATTCATCTAACATGAAGTTTCAAGTTTTGTGTGGAGAGGGAATAAGGCACTGAGAATTCAACCTAAGGATTTAATATTGAGCCTCATCCCCTTATTTTGAAAAACAATGTCTCTAATTTACAGTATCTCAGTTGAGGTGAAGTTTCCAATCCAACCCTCAGCCTCCTAGAGTGCTGGAATTACAGGCATACACTACACTGTCTAGCTAGGTCTTAGCTGTCTATAAAAGTCATTTATAGCAGACAAACCTTTGAGAAGCCATTCTGTAGTTTGAATGATAAGAAGCAAGGAAAAAGTAGAATAGAAGTGGCCTCTGTCACACACTGGGTCCTGTCTGTTACTTTGAGCCACAATGAGGAGTGATCACAGTGGCACCCATGGTTGCCCAAATGGTTACCTAAGTGACTGAGTAGTCAGCAAACCCAGCACTTGGAATGCTTTCTCAATTATCTCATAGTATTCACTCAGAATCCCTTGTGGGTAAATCTTGAGTTGTCTGATCCCTGTTTCAATACACTGATCATCAATCTAGAGACACCACTCTTATTTTTCTAATTATTTGCTTCTTTTTTGTGAATAATTGGTTTGTTTGAAATAAAATAGAAGAAAAAAATTAGAGTAATGGCTGCTTGATGAGTAAACTAATATTCTGTGAACAGTGCAGGTCTCAGCACATTTTTAAGCTTATTTTTTCCTAGAATAGTTATAATGCAGAGCATCAGGAAATACTTGCTGTTCTGAATATAGATGAATAAAGCACCAGAGTCCATTGCTAGGAGCCAAGATGTTACATTATTTAAATAGAATTTTTCCCTAGAATGACATAGGTGGAAATAGAATTTCCTCATGCTGCTGTGCTGACTAGAATCCAGGAGTCCAATTTAAGTGCTATCCAAAATCTCACAGGTTACCATATACTCAACAGTGTGGTATTAAGTAACAGAAAATATTTCCCCTATCATTCCAATGTCATCTATCAGTGAAATGTGAAGACTACCCTAAGTATGTAAGTCCCTCCACAGCTGGTCTAGTCAGGGTTGACTGTTCCTTTCCCTTGACCACTCCTTTGCTTAAAAGATATTTTCACCCTTGTATCCTTATCACCATTAAATTTGGGCCCTATGAACTAAGTTTTCAT